>LGRX02001215.1:0-48352 GCA_001247695.2 Cymbomonas tetramitiformis | reverse complement strand
TGACCAGAAATAGTGGCTGAGTGGCACTCGTGAAGAAGAATGTGGCGAAGTTGTGTGATCTCACCGTCATCTGTGGGGACTTTAGCTGCTGGTGGAATGTACAGCTGTCTGCCATATATGGTCTTACGATAGATCAACCCCTGAATGAGCTCGAAGCTGTAGCTGCTGACTGACTGTGATGAAGTCGATGATGTCAGCTTAGCTAAAATAGTCTGTGCAAATGTGTCACGATCATATTCGGATATAATGATGTCGTGTAGCTGATGAGCTGATGAAGAAGATATAAGAGCAATGAATGTAGGATCTGCGGATGGAATGACTTCACTGATGTCCATGTATTGAAGACAATCAGTAAGTTCAAAAAGTGTAGAGATACGCGTGAGTGCGTCTGCAACCTTATTCTTCTCGCCAGCAATGTGCTCTATACGGAAGTTGTACTCAGAGAGTTCGTCCAACCACCGTGCCTGTTTGGGGCTCAATGTGGATTTGGTCTGGAAATAAACCAGTGGCTGATGATCTGAGCGTACAATAGTCTCAGGAGCTCCCAACAAGATGTGGCGAAAGAATCGGAAGCCTTCCACAATGGCAAATAACTCGATCTCAGGAATAGGCCAACGTCTCTGTGTATCGGATAGAGTGACGCTGTGATAGCCACATGGCTTCATACCTTTTCCTTGATCCTGGAGTAATACTTGGCCAACGTGTGTGCCTGATCCATCGACCTCCAAAATAGATGGCAGTTTCTGATCTGGAAGTTGTAATACTGGAGCGTTACAGATGGCACTTTTGAGGTTATCAAATGCCTGCTGCTGCTCAGTTTCCCAGACAAACTCTGCATTATCTTTAAGGAGACGATTGAGAGGTTCGGCAACTTTGGAGAACTTTGGTATGAATCTCCTAAATTGACCAACCATGCCCAAGAATGACCGAAGCGATGACTTGCCATCTTTAGCCATACGGCGTAGAGGCTGCTTTCCAACGGTAGGACCATAAGACACTGGAGGCTGAATTGCCATGACTGCTCTGATCCTGTCTTTGATGATGGATAGGCCTGCTTCAGATATGTGATGTCCGATAAAATCTATAGATTTAACGAACAACTCCACCTTGGAAGGCCTGATGAAAAACTGGTGATCTCTGCAACGCTGGAGGAACTGTCGAACATGCTTCACATGACTGTCAAAATCTGGACTGTATACGATAGTGTCGTCCATGAATATGACAAGGAACTGGTCGATGAAGTCGAAAAATGCCCGATTTCCTACACGAAGTGCTGTTGCAGGAGCATTGGTCAATCCGAAAGGCATAACTGTCCATTCATAAGAACCGTATCTGGTGCGAATAGCAGTTTTATGTATATCATCCGGATGAATGGGGATTTGGTGAAAGAACTGGTTGAAATCAAATCTACTGAACCATCTTGATCCCTTCAGCTGCTCTAGTAGGGTGTCATGTGGTGGTAGTGGATACGTGTCCTTGATGGTGATGTTATTCAGGGCACGATAATCACAACACATCCTCCACTTTCCCCCTGGCTTAGGAGCGAAAATGATTGGGCATCCATATGGCGATGATGATGGACGAAGGATGCCCAACTCGACATATTTGATGATTTGCCGTTTGAGTTCCTCCATCATGGGTGCTGGAATGGTGCGTACTGGCTGTGAAGGAGGCTTATGTCCAGGTTCAATGTCGATTCTATGATATCCACCTTCAAACCGCTCTGGCCTATGACCAGCCGGAAGATCCTCTTGGAAAACGTCTGAAAAGTCTTCTCTCACTTGATCACGTGCTGCTGTGACCTCGGGGTCTTCCATTGTGGTGTCTGAGTCTGATGCTGCAAAGACCAATTCACCATCGACATCGGAGAGGAAAAAGAGATATGCTACGGCTTCTTCAGCCGAACCACTGGATCGAATGCGACGGAGATGTTTCCTCATAGTGGTGGCACTGACCAATTCCATTTCAGGAAGGCCATCTGAGTCTGGAGTCTGCTCAACTCTGGACAATACTGTGCGAATACTGGAGCCTGATGAATGCTTCCTAGTGATCGTCAGATTTTTGGTCTGAAAGTCAATATGTGGATTCCTCCTCTCCAACCAATCTTGACCCAGAATGACAGTGAATGGTTTCATGTCAATGATGTAGAGATCTACTGAATCCTTATACTTGCCCAGCGTGAATGTAGCATTGGGAAGATAGGATGTACAGGGTAATTGGCTTCCTCCAGCCAATCCCACTGAAAATGATGAAGAATCTGTGGGAGGTATACCAAGATGAGCAGCGAACTGTCTGTCGATGAAAGACGATGTGGCTCCTGGATCTACCAAAATGTGAGTACTCTGTCCATAAACTTTCCCTTTATACAACAACAGCTTCTTCTGTGATTTCAGCTGTGCTGTTTGAGACTGCATCTGTGCGATGTGTTCTGTGGGATTGTCCATCTGCTGAAACTGCAATGTCAGACTGGAAAGGACTTCTTCTGAGATACTCTCAATCCGGCCACTTGCTTCAGTGGCATCTTCAGGCTGATCTACCCTCGGGGTGCTCTCAACACCGGTACCTGCGCAGTACCCTGAGAGTTTCCCTGAGGAGCTGGAGCTGATGGAACTGGATCTGGAGTTGCAACTGCTGCATTGATGCTGTGCTGACTCTTCAGTTCCTTGACCAAGGTGTTGATCGTATTGATGAGTTTGCCAGATCCATCCTTAGCACCCTGATTCTTCTGTGGCTGTCTCTGATTCTGAAAAGGATTCTGAGCTGGTGGCTTACCCTTGATCTCCTTTCCATCATTGGTCCTGGTGGCAAAACAATCCTTCTCGATGTGACCAACACGACCACAACGATTGCAGGTCTTATCATTCTGTGATTTTCCTTTTCCTTTTCCTTTGCCCTTGCCTTTACCACCTTTTCCTTTGTTCCGATTCTGATTGGAGTTCTGACTGCCACTCTGATTCCAATTCCGATTTCTGTTGGTTCTGTCATATGGCTTCTGGCCACGTCCTCTGTCCTTATCCTTCTTGGATGGACCTCCAGATGACTGCTCCTTCTGACCCCGATAGTGAAGGGTTTCTGATTGCTTTGAGTGAATGACGTAGTTCAAATCAAGCAATATCTGTGTGGTTTCTTGCCACGACATATTGTTCCTCTGCTCTTCTGTCAGGTATCTGAGCTGGAACTGTCTGCGGAGATCAGAATCCATACTGGTGACGAATCTGTCCTTTATTAGCACATCATTTAAATCAACTGCTGCTAAAGAAGCCAGTGATGTAAATGTGCGCAAATAATCTGCAAAGGTTTGGGTTCCTTGAGTCAGTGCCATTAGGTGTTTCTTGGCTACTGATCTCTTATGAGGATTACCAAATTGTCTGAGGAACGTCTGTCTGACCATCTCATAAGTGGCATATGGTTGTTGTGCCAAGACCTGGAAATAGTGTCTGTCGTTATTCTGTATGAGAGTAAGAAACACTGTGATCAAATCCTTATCATTGACACCTGGATAAGTGAACTGGAAATATCTGTCCACTGTATCCAACCAGACCTCTGCGTCCTGTCCTGATTTGAATTCCCTAGGTGGTGTCATTTTCACCTTGGGGACCAAACTGGGTGGAGCTGGTGGAGCTGGTGCTGGTACTGTATCTGCATCTGGATCTACAAAGACCATCGGAGGACTGTCTGCTGTATACTCTGCTTCTGGTGCCTGAGGCTCATTGGCAGGATCCTTGTACCGGCTCATATCTGGTTTCATGCGACTGACATTGTCATAATAGCCTATGTGGTCATATCTGGTTAGTGTATCGGCATAACCAGCGATCCACTTCGGGATTTTAAACCGACTGTATGCATCGTATGAACCAAGTATGTCGAAAAACCAAGTCGAATGATCTGGGTTGATATCAGGAACCTCATGCTCTTCCTCTTCGATAGTAACCATCTAAAAACAAAACACAGCACAAAAAATACCTTCAGCTAATTGTCTAACTGAGTGTGTGTGATTTATATGTTATATATGGTATATCTGTATATTATGATGAGGTTATGCATGTACATATATCCACCTTCTTCCCCCCTCAAGGAAGTGTGTGATACAGTGGCAGTTGTCAATTGCCAATACCTCATTCAGCATGCATTCCTTATAGGAATCAGCTGTTACAGTTTTAGGGTTGCAGCCCTACAGTCCTTGGGTTGTAGCCCTACAGTTTTAGGGTTGTTGCCCATAGTATTATCATGTCTATGATGATTTAGCATGATATAATAATACCAAAAAACGAAGTTTTACGAAATAAAACTGGCATTTTAGAGCATATATAGTTACAGTGACCCTGTTACTCAATACAGTGTTTAGGGTGTTACTTGATGTCAGTAACCCTAATACAGGTAAAAAATAAGCAGTATAACGTTTTTGCAAAGATTTTTAAGCAAAACTGCATTCAATACCTAAGTGAATGTTAAGTGATTTTCAGAGGGTACGTTACACCCCTGACACACACATTCAAATATTAGGGTGTTACAGGGTGTTACACGTGTTATGTCTTTCAGGGATTGTTATTTGATAGATAAATATCCATTATAGCAAAAAAAATCAATCCCGAATTTGCAAAAGATTACACGTATTGTATTTTGACCGATTTTTCGTTACAGCCAATATGTTCACCCCTATATATTACACACCTAATATCTAGGGTGTTACACGAGATATGACTATTGTCATTATGATTTTCTCATACCTCAATAGGTATAAAATCATATTATCAAATAAAATAGGATCCGATTTTCAATTTTCAAATCTATCGCAAACGGATTTTACCCATTTTGGCCGTTTTTGGCTATATGTATATATATATTATATATACATATCTCTGTGTGTGTGTGGACTGCAAAGTACAGAAGCACTGCAAATCACTTCACCTTTGCACATGACAAATTTCATGGCATAAAAGTGAATTATTCTGCATATCAACATCTGAGGTTGATCACATTTCTGGGTTTTACTGATTGAAACCCATGGAGGCAAATGCACTCTCTGGTGATATTTAAGATATATCAACTGTAAATGAATTCACAGTTGTGTCAGATCCTAAGATATATTTGGATGTATACAACGAGTATATCAAGTGATATCTCTATGTTCAAATACATCTGGACACTGCTAGATATAATCTGAGCAGTTTTTACACAACACAATGTTTGTGTATGTGTACGTCCACAACCACCTTTTGTCAATTCATGTATGGTTGCTGATCTGAGTTGGTACATGCATGTGAAGTGATCATCTGTATCAACTGTCAGAATGCAATGTAGATATTGATGTTGCTCCAGCGATAGTGTGTGGAATGACGAGTGGACTGCACCCAACAGTTACCAGCTGTTTAATGGGTGCAGTATCTTGCCTTCGGGTCTGGAGATAACTCCATCCAGCCCTACAGCATCTTGTCTTATCCTGCTCCCTTATCTATCGCAATCACTGACATTTTCCACGCACATGTGTTTGGAAAATGGTATCTATGTATTATGTATTGATACAATACTTGATCATTACACTTGGAGTCAGTGTATTGTCAACATGTATAATGAATGCTAGTGTTTGTGCAGTGTATAGTACTGCTGATTAGTACTAGTGTGTGTGTGTGTGTTTACTTACACACACTTTGCAAGATCTTTATGGATATCACAATATCCTAACAACCTATCATGCAGATTGTCAGCATACCACGTACTGATTACATCTAACATGATATATATAGTTTAGGGATTGTTGTAATTCCATGATAATCTCATTACGTGATGAGTTGCTGATAGATTTTACATGAAGCTCAGGTGAGCATTCCTTCAAGTAATCCACCATAGAATGTACATGTTACCTGGAGAGCATCTCGGCTCCACCAGGGCACGACAAACTAATTATGGTGTTGTGATTACTGTCAGGCACCCTTTGCAACATGGATTCTAATATAGACTAGCATTCACTGCAATATGCTTATGCTCTATGTACTACAGCTGTTATCGTGATCAAGCTGTACAGTATAATAAAGTATGTAACATTTACAACATTGCAATCATTCAGCATAAGATGTGTGCATGATATAGAAGTATATGCACTGTGTATTAATGATTGTTGTAAGTGAAATGAGTGTATGTGTGTGTGTGCTGATCTGCACACACATATTGTGCACAGATCATTGTGCTGCTGATAAGTATAATGCTGATGATCAAAAGTATTTGTGTGGTCATCAGAACATTGGAATCTGCTGCAGTATGATAATAAGGCATTCACAGCAGTATGTATCCACAGCATAGCGATCATGTGCTCTTAGCATTCCTGCATATATATACAATCGTTCTGCATATGATTTCATCGCGCATACACATGTGTGCTTCTCACTGCATGTAGACACATTAAAACTGTACGTGCTAAAATCGAGCATTCCTCGCATTTTATGAAATCATGAAAGGTATAATGATGATGGTGTCGCACACACTATCTCTGCGCAGCATGTGTGTGTATTGTTGGGCCTCATTTTATCATGCGTCGATCTGTCGCTGTATGCGCCCACTTGGTGCGATATTGTACGAACATCGAGATTTTACACACTATGTATGCGCGTGATACGAATTGTGTATGTCGCAGCCAATCTGCATACTGATGCATGCGTCGCACTGTACAAAATATGATCATCGCACATCTGCGTCGCACGGTACGAAGTATGATCATCGCACATCTTTATGTATACTGTACGGGTCGCGCGGTACAATTGCGAATGTCGCTGCCGCTGATGATGAGATTATGTGCATCTTTGTCGCAGTTGGTGAGATTATGTGCGCTGACGCTCATTTTTCATATGCGCACTTAATTCTCGCACATCGTACCATACCCTGCGATTTTTGACAGCATACATATGTTGTGCGCACACCTCGTCTCAGTATAATTATGCTGAATGCGATTTATGTCGCGCCGATAATTTTATTGCACAACTCCGCTGATCGCTGACGATGTATGAAGCGAAAGCTGTCGTGTATGTGCAGATATTCGACGGTATGTATGCGAACGTATATTATTCGGGCTGCAGATATTCAATTTTATGCGAGCGCTATCGTATGTGCGCCTCCTGCAACCTGCGAACAATATTAAATATGCTATGTCTATCACTGCACCCACTTGGGTTCTCGAGTATCGTGCCTTGACGACTTTTAGAATACCACTGATACGGCTGTAGATACAAGCGCCGTGAATATATTATCAATATACAAAAGAAACACTGCAAAGTTGGACAGCAATGCGAGTGTACGGATGAGCGGGTTTGTGAGTGCAGTCTCTGTAAGAAGATCTGCTGAAGCACAACGCTTCCTCACTTTTATACCTACGTCACCCATCATCTTAGATGGTACCGCCATTGGGTTGTGAACCCGAGACGTAGGTTGAACGACCAGCATGGTAGTAACGACTAGTTCGTTCATGCTGCACATGCGAGTTCTGCGCATGCTGAAAGCTAAAGATGGTTCTTGGTTTGTTTCCAAGACGTATCTTTACTTTGCCATCTTCGAGTTCAATCATACGAACTCTCGATGACAGGGATGCCTGATGATATGACAAAATCATCTGGCGACATGTACAGTCATCGTCGACCGTACTGACGACTGTCATAAATGTATGACGCGACTCGACCTGTACAGTCATGATCGACCATACTGTCGACTGTCATTATAATATATGACATGACATGACATGACATGGTATGACATGTATGACAGGTATGACACGTATGACATGTATGACACATATGTCATCGGTCATAACCCTGACAGTTTTTGTCCAGTACGCACGCTTTGACGAACATCTATCGCGATGAGTGAGAATGGATTCGCCACGTACTAATGTGAAATTTATTTAGTTATGTTTGTCAAGCACAACTTAGGATCACAACTCCGTCTACCTCAGTCGATGTCTCCGGTAGCTTCGGATGACCGGCCAAGAATCCGATGACAAACCACGGTTTTGGCAAAGGTAGCATTAGCAGTTTTTCACAGATATTGGTACCCGCATATGCGTATCTGTGTAAGGGTATGATTTATACAAGGCTCACTACACCTTAGCAAGGAAGGATCAATTCCTGCTCCTGTCATATCAACTTGATGCAGGGTAAAAAATGTTAGGGATATAACCCTGCAGTTCTTGGGATGCAGCCCTGCAGTTCTTGGGATGCAGCCCTGCAGTTCTTGGGATGCAGCCCTGCAGTTCTTGGGATGCAGCCCTGATATATATGTGACCGATGGATGAAAACCTCTTGGGTACATGTTTCCACGGCCTGATTATTATTTGGTCGGCAATTTATTGGCAAAAGTCATTGGCTATCAGCTTTTGACTCAGAAGCCACAATGTTATAGAAGCTGCGACCTATTGTGATCATATGCGGCAGTTATGCCTTCAGCATACGTAGACAATATGATTATATGGAACTTATAATCCCACTTAAGTTGCATCATGATAAATTTATCCAGGTGTTAACAAGTGTTCAGGATTTGATAAGGGGTTGACGCCCCACAAGCCAAAGGTCACTGTCTCATAAGGCTCGCCTCAAGTGTGCGGCTTTGAGGATTAGCGTCCTGGCGAGGCACAGTCATGATGCTTCCTAGTCCATAATGGAGCTGGAAATGAGAATGCTCAAGATATCCGAAGACAGGAAGGCTTTTGGTTGGCCAGAGTTACTGTCAAGATGCTTAACCTTGATGGAATGGCATTCGGATACAAACTGTGCAACCATGCATGTGATTTATGCATTGGTGTATGACTTTGATGAATTGTCTCTTGTCATGAACCTGGAAGGAATGACGGGCAAATAGCTAGAATGGCAGATTTACTCACTCGGCTTTGCTGTTTATGGAATTCGATGCCTGATGGCACAACTGGCAATCTTTTGCTCAGATGCTTTCCTTAAGACATTGGCAACAACTTGTGTGCCAGCTTCTCTAGATTTGGGGAGAAACCATGGATCAACAATTCATCAATCAAAACACATGTATCAAGGTTGATTCATCGAATCCTTCAACTCTTGAATTTCGACAATCAGCATCTCAGGCTGTTGACGTCAAAGTGATGGTCGTAAGCTTACAATATAGCTTATTCACATTTGAAAAACCATCGTTCTCCTATGTCAGTGCCCTTCATATAATATGATAGAGCCGGAGAAATATGCATCTATGATTTCTTCATAATGAACTTTATGTGTCAATAAGTCAAATAAGACTTCATTTGATGTTTCAATCGGCATGATGTACCGTGTCATGAACTTTATGGCTGCTATACACAGATGCTGGAACTTTTGATAAGATTTTTAATTTTCCAAGCAAAATCACAATGATGTAAATCAATTTGTGGCAGCTGTATGAAAATGAATGAATCTATACTCCTTCCTCCCCCTTTTTTAAAAAGAGGTGCATCAAACCAATCAGATGGTGATGGAGAATGCTATCCAATTATTATGTTATGTGAAAAATGGTTTGATAGAGAATCAGACTGAGATTACTCATCGAATGCTTTAGAGGTAACAATGTTAATCTGAACATTGATTCTCTCTACGTCATATTGGCAATATGCCTGACGTTTTTGAATGTGGCAAATGCCAGATGATGTCAAATGCAGTCGCTGGATTGTAGCCCACATACTTTGTCAGTTCAGGGTCACTATAGTGTACCCAACTTAGACAATGGTTCTGGAAAATGATTGTCATGATGAACAAAGAAATCAGTGATGGTACCGAAGTTAACTTTGGTATCGAAGCTAATGGAGAGTCAATCAAGAAGTGTCCGTAATGACAACAACTTACTACGAGTTGTATTTTCGTAGTTGATGGATGGCTGATATGTCATTCATTATGAATAGAACAAGACATTGCCTAGTGATATGTGTATATTCTTCAGCACATGATCACTTATCTCAATGGTGCCCATTTTATTTTTGGGCAAACACTATTCAGAGACTTGTTATGATAAAGAAGTATGAATGATGAATGTGTCATTTCAATCCGACAGAGTTGTGACTTGTTTTATGACTATAAAATTTCTGTCACTTTCCAGAATGAGGATGAGCTGCGCTTGGAAACCAGCTGCAGATTGCGGTGGTCTGGCTTTTCCCAAGACTTCGTGGCCTAATGGTCGAGACAACAAATTTCTAAACATTCCAGAATGAACTTTCAGAGAGTCATGATTCCTCAATGAAGCATGCGTGTCTTATGTGCCAGAATGATATGAACCACAAGTATGATGTCAATCTATATGTGGATGGTTTATACCATTATATGCTATTCCACAAATAAGATAGTGATGTCAGAATGAAAACTTTGGACAGTTGCAACTCAGTACATACCTGAGTGCATTCAAATCCACTTGTATGCTCAGAATCTGAATCTAATGTACTTGTATATGTACAGGATATAATATATTTTCTATGTGATTCTGGATTCAGGAACTAGAGTCAATGAAAAACTCCTTTCCTATTTCAGAGGATGAAACCTTTATTCCCTTAGGTGCAATACCTTATCTTAAGGAATAGTCATTTTCAATACAAGTTTCAATCGATTTTTTCAAATCTGTCTGTCACTTTTATGATGATCAGATTGGTCAACTTTACAGCATAACCATTTTCCCTCGCCGAAGGAGATGACTCCCATCATAGGGCGGTATATTAGCTATTTTCATATGACACTGAAAAACATGAATAACTTTTGGAGAATTTTGGGATAAACATCCTGGATTGGCTGTGCTTGATTGCTCTATGCCCCAGAATGACCGAAGAGATTGCTTGCCATTTTTCAGCCATATAGCGTGGAGGCTGCTTAACAACGGTTGGGTCATAAGCTAAATAGCTATGCAGCTATGTCGGAGGCTGAATAGCCATAATAGCACAGACTCTGTCTTTCATGATGAATAGACCTCTGAGGAATGGTGTCTGAAAAACCAATTGACAACAACTCAACCTTTTGGTATGGTTCAGAGCTGATGATCCTTGTTGCACTACAATTGTTTAATGTGCACTAATGAAATGCCTTGTGATATATAATCTCACAGAATAGGCATTGCTCAATGGCGAAATGATCAGATATGTAATGATCAATGAAGACAAGATGGTTGGTATGGCTCATTCAGTAGGCATAATTACCTCAAAGAGATGCAAATACACGGATACATATCAAGACATAAGGACAATAGGCTTATTGTATAGCCTTCAAGGCAGCTAGCATTCATGCTGCATTGGTCAGCTCAGTGGCTTTGACCTTTCTAGGTGTTGTACTCAGGCCGTGGCCTGCATATTGCATTGAGTAATCTTGACACCTTTAATGATCCAATCAGATGATATGTATGAAATATCAAGAATGGTTGCCCTTTTCAATGATCATCGGTGGCAGAGGCTATAGTGCTTGCACCGTGTCAGTATACAATTCTAGTCTGGATACATGCTAGACCAGATGTATACAATGTCTAGGTCTTCAAAATCAAGCTCATATGTATGTCATGGCTGATGTATGTGTCAACTTCATGGAATTCTGCATGGTTTGACTGTATACAATCAGGCTTACCAAAACAAAAACAATGATGCAACTTATTTGTTTTATTATTTGTCTTTATTATTTATTTGGTTTTTAGTTGTATTTCTAGCTTATCATCTTCCCCCCTCAAGGAAGTGTATTGCTAGGCGGTTGTCAAGCGCCGTTCAAATACAACAGAGGTCCGACCTCTATGTGATGACGTGGAAGCTTTCTATGAAGCTGGATAGCAGTTCTCGGGTTGCAGCCCATTGCACCTAAGGTGCATTGCAGTTATTGGGATGCAGCCCGAATGTACGTCATCTGCGTGGGTCATATAGTGCCCAAGCATGTGCTGTATATATAATATGGCTTTCTATTACCATCATCATATGCTGTGGAATATCAATATATGATCAGAGAGCATGGATATATATATATATATGTACCATGTTTGTCAATATCGGAGAGACTATGTCTTCTTTAAATCCTCATGACTACATGTATAATGGTGCTATACTGATGTCAACACCTTCTCTCTGAGTGATTTATTAATTTCAGATGCAATGTCGTGGCATAAAATATGTCCACGTCATTGGCATGAATCATGTTGTGTCCATGCATACACGATCTTAGCGCAGGTCACAATACAGTGCCCGAGCATACGCGATTTTAGCATAGGTCACATTGTGCCTCTATTTATTACATCTGAGAATATATGTTACTCATCTTTGTGAGTATAGACAGCATTGTGCTGATTGCAATGCTTTCTCTGGTGACAGATTATACCAAATGTGGTGATCAGTCCAGTGCAATATTTTGTCACCGGAATGTACAGGGATTGTGAATGATTACAATCCAGCCGGAGGAATAATCTCAACAGCTTATTCTGTACTAATGAATTCATCGGAGTTACTTATTTCGACGATTCAAAAACCCATGTCATTGTAGTGATGACAACTCATATGAATATATAGGGTTTTTATCAGAATGCTTTTATGTGATGTCAACATATTATGAACAATTCACTTGCATCTCAGGACAAAGGAGTTACGCTTGGAAGGTCTTGCATGGTGGTCACCAACAGTTATCAGCTGTTATTCGGGTGCCAAATTCTGCCTTCAGCACTGGGACTATATCAACCAGTCTTACAGCGATGCACTTGTCCTTCCCACTCTTATGTACGGCTATAGTGCCAAAGTGTATCAGGTGGGACATATATATACATATATACATTATATAACTATCATCTTCTGATCCAGGAAATGCAATTAAGCATGGTATCAGGTTATATGTTATGTATATAGTTCAGCATTCCAAACTTACTCGAGAATGTAAATGCTGAGCAAGAGTCATCTTATAGTCATTGGAATATAGTTTCCCATCCGAGTTTACACTTTATTAGTGATGGTGGATTTAACGTTGTACAGATTTCAACGTTACTTGTGGATGCAGTGGTTTTATCAAAAGCAATCCATCAGAAATCATCAGATCGGAATATAAAATGGATATATGTGTAATCCTATCCACCTTCTTCCCCCCTCAAGGAAGTGTGTGATATAGTGGCAGTTGTCAATTGCCAATACCTCATAAATAGCATGCATTCCATGTAGGAAGCATCTGTCACAGTTCTTGGGTTGTTGCCCGATATATAATCATGTCTGTGTTGAAAACAGCATGATATTTTAATGCCAAACACGAAGTTTATCGGATTTATAGTGGCACTTTAGGGCATATATGGTTACTGTGGCCCTTATACTTAATAATGTGATTAGGGTGTTACATGATATCAGTAACCCTAATATAGGTAAAAAATAAGCAGTATAATATTTTTGCAAAGATTTTTAAGCAAAACTGCATTTAATACCTACATGAATGTAAGGTGGTTTTCAGGAGGTACGTTACACCCCTGTTACACACATTTAATTTTTAGGATGTTACAGGGCGTTACACATGCTGCATAAATCAGGGATTGTTATGTGATAGGTAAATATTCATTTTAGCAAAAAAAATCAATCCGAAATTTTCAAAATGTGTTTTACGTACAGCATTTTGAGCGATTTATTGTTACAGCAATATGTATACCCCTACATATTCCACACCCAATATCTAGGGCGTTACACGAGATATGACATGTGTCATTATGATTTCCTGATACCTCAATAGGTATAAAATCATAATTTTAAATAAAATGGGCACACATTTTTCATTTTGAAATCATGCATGGAGCATTTTTACCCATTTTACAGCTTTTTCAGCTATCTAAAATATTGCCTCGGTGACATATCTCAGTGTATATGTGGAATGTAAAGTACAGAATCACTGGAAGGAACTTCACGTTTGCACATGACAAATTTCATAGCAAATAAGTGAGTTGTGCTGTATATCAACATTTATGGTTGACAGCATTCTGGGTTTTACTGATTCAAACCCATGCACAGCAAATGTACTTTTCTGATTATGTATAGATTTATCAACTTAAGTGGAACATCCATTCAGGAACATCCACTTCAGTGATATTTGTCAACCTATGATTTGTTCTGAGCATAGGTCTGTGCTCTTAAGATTTATCAAAGTGATATATCTTATTTAGAACAAATCTGGACTTTGCTGGATATAATCACAGCAACTTGACACAGCACATTTATATATGTGTGTTGTCCTTAACACTATTGTCAGATATCATGTAAATACTGATCTGTGTGTTGCATGCAATTGATCTGATCAAATCTGATTCAACTGTCAATATGCAACGTAGTTGTTGTAGTTGCTCCAGCGATGATATGTGGGATGAGACGAGTGGACTGCACCCAACAGTTACCAGCTGTTTTATGGGTGCAGTATTTTGCCTTCGGGTCTGGAGATAACTCCATCCAGCCCTACAGCATGTTGTCTTATCCTGTTCCCTTATGTATCGCCATCATTGACACTTTCCACGCACATGTGTTTGGAAAGTGGTATCCATATTACCATATATAATATAGTTGATCTATTCACTCTGAGTCAGTGAATCTCAACATGTATAATGAATGCTACAGTGCACTCGCGTTAATAAGAATCAGGCTTTTAAGAATCCAACGGCTGGGGTTCTCGAGAAATAAGAATGCCGCTTTTGGCTGGAATTATTCCTTTTCAATTAAGAATATAGGCAGCCCATTCTAGAATATGGCCAGCGCCTTACGATGTAAAAATAAGAAATTCCGCTATGGCTGCACCTGGTCGATCCAAGAATGTCAAGGGGCTACATCTACAATCTGCTCATATACGGATATATCGATATATGTATAGCTATTTGTAAATATGTATGTACACTTGAGCAAATAGAGAGTACATTTGAGGAGCCGCGCACATATCGATCTTCACATTTGTGGAACTCCGCGAAAAACAAAAAAGCGATAAGTCGGGAAATTTAAGAATCCGCCGATATAATTAAGAATATGGCAGCGAGGACATCCTCGATATATAAGAATCCCGCGGCGCTTGCGAGATCGTTCGATAAGAATGTAGTGAATCCGCTGTACGCTGGTTCTATCGCAAAACCATCGATTAAGAATGAGGTCGACAGCCGCTGGATCGAAACTGGTTGATTCTTATTAACGCGAGTGCACTGTAGTGTATGTGCAGTGTGTAGTACTGCTGATTAGTACTTATGCCAGTGTGTGTGTGTGTTTACTTGTACACACTCTGCAGGATATGTTCTGGGTATCACAATATCCTAGACAATTTATCATGCAAGGCAGTCAGCATACCATGTACTGATTACATCTAACATGATATATCAAGTTTAGGGCAAGGCATGGAATCGATTGTTTGATATTCTGATACCATCGATATATCAGAATATCAGAATCAATTGATGCCTATTTGATACACAATCAAAATATTACAATCAATTGATACCCACCTCCGAGAATTACAATCGATTGATGCCTAATCCGAATTATCACCATCGATCGATTCTCGATTTGCATTATCACAATCAATTGATCGTGACCGTGGGACATATCAGAATCGATTGATATTTGCACGTGACACGCAATCACACATCGATATGCAATATATAACTCCCTAACCGATCCTTCATTCTTGAGTTCTAGGCTTTTCATTCGTCTCTAATTTGGGTTCGCTGAAGTGTGTTTGAGATGAACCAATAAACATGCAAATGACACCCATCCTCAGATTGGAGGCGGGGGTGTGTTGGAGGCTCTCGACTCGATTTGGTAGCATTGAGGACCTCAATTTACAGTGTGACGGAGTGTCAGGACTATTGACGAACTATCGACTGCCTGTGTGAATCAAGATGGGTAAACGTGGATACAGCTCATTCATAGACGAACACAATGATATATTGTTTGTTGTGATAGGATTGGTAAAACCCAAAATCTGATACCCATTAGGGCGCAATTGGTAATCATGAATGTTATCGATAGGTATCGTTATCGTTCTCAGTCGATAGGTTCGAAAAATTATCGTTATCGTTCGATTATAAAATTTGACTTATTCATCGTTATTTGATAAGTTCAAAAAATCACGATACCGAGCCTTGGTTGATATAGCCTCGGTAGAAATTTTGGGGTATCATATCAATTGATATTGCCTCGGTAGGAATCACTATCAATTGATGTGCATTTGCTATAATTGCAATCAATTGATAATATAATGTAAAAATCACAATCAATCGATAGCTGACTTCTTTTATCACAATTTATTGATAGGACAATTTAGGATATTACTATTAATCAATTGAAAATTTGGAATAATCAAAAACTATCGATACTGCTTGTTCCAACCGATTCCATGCCTTGGTTTAGGGATCATTGTAATTTCATGCTAATCTCATTACAAAATGAGTTGCTGGATAGATTTTACATGAAGCTCAGGTGAGCATTCCATCCAGTAATCCACCATAGAATGTACATGTGATCTGGAGAGCATCTCGGCTCCACCAGGACATGACAAACTAATTATGGTGTTAAGACTACTTCCAGGCACCCTTTGCTACATGGATTCGAATATAGACTAGCATTCATTGCAATATGCTTATGCTCTATGTACTACAGCTGGTATCGTGATCAAGTTGTACAGTATAATAAAGCATGTACAATTCACAATCAATGCAATCATTCAGCATAAGATATGTGCATGGTATAAAAGTGTATGCACTGCATGTTGATGATTGCTGTGAGTGAAATAAGTGCATGTGTGTGTGTGTGTGCTGATCCGCACACACATGTTGTGAACAGATCATTGTGCTGCTAATAAGCATAATGATGATGATTAAAGTATTTGTGCAGTCATCAGAACACTTTGGAATTTGCTGCAGTATGATAATAATACATTCACAACAACATAGTGGTAATGTATCCAAAGCAGTATGTATCCACAGCATAACGATCATGTGTCCACAGCATTCCTGCATGTATACAATCATTCTGCATATGATTTCGACGCGCGTATACATATGTGCTTCTCACTGCATGTAAACACATCAAAATTGTACGCGCTAAAATCGAGCGTTCTTCGCATGTGACGAAATCATGAAGAACGTATATCGTGCTGACAGGCCATAAATCATTGTACGCGCTGGTATTGTAAACAGTGCGAAGGAATTATTTGCAAAAATCGCTGATGTACGTCGCATACGAATGCGAGCGCGCTGCTGATGAAAAGCATGTATTGTCGTCGCCATTCATCAGCGCATGATACGAGCGCTGACATGTATACGAATCAAAATTCTGTCGATGACCACTATGTAATATATCATTCTGGACAATTTTCGAACGTGATTCATACAAGCGCGCGCATGCTGCGATTCACTTCTGTAAAAATATGCGACCATCGCGCATGCTGCCATCTGCAAATTAGTGACCATCGCGCATCAACATGTATGAAGCCATACAAAAAGCAATTTAGTGCAATTATGAAAATCGTGATACTGCGCTGATGATTTTCCGCGCGAAAACGATTTCGCCGCTGATTTATCGCATCTGCGAACATGCATACATTTGCGAACCATTTATGCGAATACGTTTCATTGCTGCGCCGATGTATGCTATGTGCACACCTTATCGCGCATATGTGCGATCAGCTATTTCTGCGTGTGCGCTGCGAAAAATCTCCTCGCGCAATCTCTGCGCTGTCGATATGCGAGCGTATATTATTCGAGCTGCAGATATTCAATATTACTGCGAGCGCTGTCGCTTATGCGCCCACCTGCAAACCTGCGAACAATATGAAATATGCTACGTCTATCGCTGCACCCACTTGAGTTCTCGAGTATCGTGCCTTGACGAGTTTCTTTTAGAATACCATCTGATACGGCGAGATAAACAGGCGCCGTGAATATATTATCAGTATACAAATAAACACTGCAAAGTTGGACAGCAATGCAAGTGTACGGATGAGCGGGTTTGTGAGTGCAGTCTCTGTAAGAAGATCTGCTGAAGCACAACGCTTCCTCACTTTTGTACCATACGTCTCCCATCATCTTAGATGGTACCGCCATTGGGTTGTGAACCCGAGACGTAGGTTGAACGACCAGCATGGTAATAACGACTAGTTCGTTCATGCTGCGCATGCGAGTTCCGCGCATGCTGAAAGCCAAGATGGTTCTTGTTTGTATTCAAGATGTATCTTTGCTTTGCCATCTTCGAGTTCGACATACGAACTCTCGATGACAGGGATGCCTGATGATATGACATTATCATCTGGCGACATGTACAGTCATCGTCGACCGTACTGACGACTGTCATATTAATATATGACGCGACTCGACATGTACAGTCATGGTCGACCATACTGTCGACTGTCATAATAATATATGACGCGACCGACTGTCATAATAATATATGACGCGACCGACTGTCATAATATATGACATGACATGGTATGACATGTCTGACAGGTATGACACGTATGACATGTATGACACATATGTCATCGGTCATGACCCTGACATTGGTCGACTAGGTGCTTCCGCAACGCGACAGCGGCGTCGGAGTTGCTGGAAGCAGCAGGGGGCACCACAGGTGGGGTGCTAGCGGTCGGAGTGTCCCGAACCGCATCCAAAAGCCGTATTGAGGCGTCCAAATCGGAGTCCTTCAATAGGCGTTTGCGAGCTCGAGTAGACGTTGCCATACTTTTGAAAGCCAGAGAAAAGATGATGCGCGGCAACACGTTTGGGTGTTGTGGCGGAAATGGAACGAAGACGTAACGGCAGAACGTGCGGAGCGGCGAAAAGAGCGTGGGGCACTTGCAAATGTCGGTGTGGTCGAAGGTGTCCGGAGCACCAGCCCAAAATACGTGAACCAGCGGGATCAGTGCAGGTGGAATAACGTAAATGAACATTGCCAAAACCAAGCAATAGCAACGCGCGGTGCCCATGACTCGCAGCCGTAAAAGACGTCTACCGTAAAGCCATGTCCCAAATCCTAGTCGCACCCAAACGCGCAAGTGCGCACCACCTCTTCAAGCGGCTGCTTAGCCAATCATGGCCAAGATAGCAAGTGGAAAGAAAACGTGGATGGGGCCACGACCTACCGGAATATCCAAGTACACTAGATATCAGAAAGTCCCGTACTCGTGTGGATAAACTGTATAAGATAAATAAACCCTAAGCTAGATATACCCGGAACGGTCTCGGACGGTCTCGGAGTCTAGCCTACCTGTGACACAGCGTGTGTCACAGTACGAACCTACAGATCAGTCAGCAGTCCAGTGTTGGTCCAAGGGATCTGTCATAGGGGCCTGACCGGGACTCCCAGTCAGGGCTGCCTATACAGATTTCAGCAGTCCTTCGTCATCCCCACCATGCATCTTGCCTTGGCCATCGAGCTACACGCCGCTACAACACGCCAACTGCACCCTACCTGTCGTCCCACCAACCGATTCCTGGGGGTGGACCGTCATAGAGATAATACTACATTTCGGAAATTATGGTTCCTAATGGTGCCCTACCTTCATCGCTTGCGATGTTCCTGGTCTCATAAAAAAATTGGGCAAACATTTGACAATATGTTGATACGGTCAATCTACGATTGAGGTGTTTGGGTCTGTTCATTTGTAATTACCAATAATGCATGACACTCGCTTTCCTAAACTTTTAATTTTGTCAACATTCTTAATCGCAAAATAGAACTTATTCATTGCCCACATCACATTTTGTATGGTGATTTGAGATTGATTTTCCCCCACTTGTACGTTCACGTACCCCCGAAAAATGTGAAACAACCACGCACAACAGCAAAATTAGGGGACCACTCGGCGGGTAACGCGAGGCCATGACCACGGCCATCCAAGGATACTCAGAATGCTAAGGAAACTTCGGGCGAGGGTTAGTTATAAGGACACTTTTATCAGACTATCAGAATGGAAAAAGTACTATCGGAAGTTCACTTAGAGCTTCGTTGTTCAGAAGAGACCACGATAACCCGTTTCGATTTTCGCTCGTCTTCACAGTCAAGCTCGTGTGACGAACCTTCAAGCTCGGACCCTGAGGAGGACCTCCCTCGAGGAAGGCATGTCTCAAAGAACATAAGATTGGACAATGATGGAGATATTAAATTGCGTCGTGGAAAGAAGAAACGCCGTGTAGCACGTATAGAGCTCTACCGTCCCACCTGTGTTTCGTCCGGAAGGCGCTTTTACAGAATCATATCGCCGACTCTTGTGTATCGGTGTTGCGCGCCCTTTTGGTTCGGGCTCGGCTTCTCAGAGGCGTTTGCTTTCCGCTGGTTCACTTCCTATCAGGTTCACTTTCTATATGCCATAGCATGTCGACACCCTTGGCAAGTGTTGGGCTCCAGGTGTAGCAAACTGCTTCCCCTTTTTTCTCGTGCTGCCCTCTGCACGCTTTTCGCTGGTTGAGGCTCTTTCTTTGTTTGCGTCTGAATGACTATCAGTTGTAAAAAACCCTTGATATACTGTCATGCTTATTCCTTATTCATATTATTTCGTGTTCAATTTTCGCTCTCTCCACTTGGGAGTGGAGACTGTAAGCTATCAACGTCAACAATTTCGCTACGTGCGGGTTTTCAGGTGTGGAGAGGCGCGCTGCTTTTCGCTGAATTTGTACTGCAATCCCAAGGTAGCTGTTGTGCAGCTCATCACTTACTTTTCTTAACCACGGCTAACGAGATATTAGCGACTGGCAAGTTTCTGAACGTCACTTGGTGCATACCCGCCTGTAGGCGAAGATCGAACGCGTCCCTTTTCATCGGAGACGGCGGTTAAAACCGTCTTGTAATATCATATATAAGTTGACAGTACTCGTGATTGGTTTGTTGACAGAACGCTTCCATGGCGCCGTGGTGCTAGAGCTCGGCGGTGGAACTGGACTCGTCGGGGCACTATTAGCACCGTGTGCCCGACACGTATTCGTAACAGGTAACCCGACTTTTGATGGAAGGAAAGCACGGCAAGCTTCTTTTCGCCAAATTTGTAGGTCCTTAGCACTGAAATGCACGCCAATAGCGAAAGGAACGCCGCAAGCCTTTTGAAGATCCTCTTGAAACCCGTAAGTCCTTCAACACGCGGCGATGGTGTAACCCTCGCTATCTAGTGGCCGAATCGCAGCGAGGAGATCCATCTTGAACAGCCAAGATAAGATAGGGGCATATATTAGGACTTGGTAAGATCTCTTAGACAGGGCTTTGAAATATAACTCGTGTCTGCGTTTTGTGACCAGACATTGGAGAGGACATCCTGAAGAACTGCGCACGAAACATAGAAGAAAATCGCCACCTGTCCCAGGTGATTTGATCCAAAGTCTTCTGTTACGTCCAGTATCAACCAAGAACTTGCTTTGCTAGCCTGGTCACCGAATCGAGAGGACTTGCGATCGTTCAAATACGATCTCAGCCGTGCGTTTTCCTGGCATCAACTATGCGAACGCGTCTCTTTTGACCTCTTTATGGTGTGCACAGGGGGGTGTTGAACATATACAAGTCCGGGAGCTTGACTGGCGTTGTCCCCTTGTAAGTTCCGCCCGGGAGATAAGTACTATTCTTTGGGCTGCTCCTCTACTCGCCTGCTTGCCATTGACTGTCTCTTATCAGGACAGGATGCCGTTACAACTCCTCACGGGTAGTTTCGGGTTGTAAGAAGCTACAAAAGCCCAAATTACAGTCGGTGTCATCGGCATCCCCAGGCTTAGGAACAAGAACTTTGTCTGCCGCGTAAATAAGCTTGGTTCAAGCGCACTATCAGAAGGAGCGCTTTCACTGGGTGGGATTGTACATGCCACCTGTTAGCTACTTGTGGCACTTTGTTGGAGGTGCTCAAACTAGTGCGTCTAAATGCCGGGTGAGGGTGTGCCCCGGGAAACATATCTTGTATGTTGGTGTGAAATTGCCACGTGTAAAGTGTCTTTTTGAGGCAGGAGTTAAAATGTGACAGGAGATGCTTCGCTGGCGCGCGGTCGGACCGGGAAGAGAAACACAAGTCAGTGCCTCACGCTGCCTGGGGGGGTGTCAAGTCGCAGGAACGACCAGTTGAAACTTCAAGTGCAACTTTTCAGTGGGGTGCAGATGACCTGAGGAGGTAACACACCAAAAATTCATATTGCACTTGTCTCCATCGGCGGTAACTTTCTGACTTTCTAGTTGTCAGGCAGGTTTTCGTGCATATTCCAATGAATCCCACAAGCTAGCCTTATGGCAGCCTTTCGAAGTGGCAAGTTGGATTTAGGGTTTAGGGCTTCACAACGAGTCTCTCGGAGACAGCTTTAAACCGAGTCTGCAGCAGGTTGCATTGCGCCCGGTTACTGGAAGGCATCTGTGTCTTATGTATGGCCTGTGTACACAACCTGCTACCATTTTGTATCAAACAGCAGTTTGGTTATGAGGCGGCGCTTTAGCTTATGTCTTCTACTTGAGGTCAAGCCACCTTGAACACCACACACTTCTTATACATCGTGCCACAATTTGATTATGAGCTTCCCAACGTGCTAAAAGACATGCCCGTACCCTTTCTCGAATTCAACTGGAACTGCTTTCGATCGTTGGGTGACCGTGAAAGAAACCAGCCAAATAAGTTTGGCACTTTTGATCAGAAAAAGGAGATCATTGAAGTTTTAGTACCCTGGGTATAGCCAGACCCCGTGATGCTTTGTGTATTTCACCCGTGGTTATCGGGGCAACGGACCATCTCGTGCCACCTCATGCAGGATGAAAAACCTGAGTTACCTGGTTGCTGCCGACTGCGTGTACGACGAGCCACTCACGGACACATTATTCTCATGCGTCAAGTACCTATTCCGTGCATATCCATCCTGCAGGTTACCACCACGATATCTCTCACTACAAACAACTACATCGCTAGTCCCCTTTTTCCAAGTTTGCATTTCCTGCTGGGGTCTTTAAATCAAGTGGATTATAGAATAGGTGAACAAAGAAGAATCAATAACTTAGGTCAGATTCAAATGGAGGGCCGGACTGGGGTGAGCAGATCTCTATTCGTGTCGTTGGAGAAGCGTGTGAACTTCAGCCTGGTGGATCTCCAGGCTCGGGCACACGCCTATGACCACTTCCGCACACATTTCACTGCAGTTGAGCCTTCACAGCACGTCCCCATCGATGTACCAGTTGCTTTGGATCACGCAGCCCCAATGAAGCTTCTGGGTCGCCAAATCAGTTGTGACACGATTGGTCAGGTGATTGCACCCGCTCTCGAGGAGTGTACATGCACTCTCTATTTTCACCCGCTGTTTGAAGAGAAGGCCTAAAGGTCACTGATGGTTGACTCTCAGGTCGAAGGCAACTTCACTCTTTGTGAAGTATTCAAATTCACATGTTGATATGTTCACATAATTGCATGCAACAGATATTTAGGTGCTACCAAGACTACACACACACACACACGTGGGTGCATAGTGCAGTCTCCTGTGGCTATGGGGTGCCAAAGGATTCGCAAGGATAAGCATACACACACACACCGGAGAATCCGGATGAGTGTCCCGAAGTGTGTGCTGAATCCTTTGATCCCCGGCGTGGGTACATAGTGCAGTCTCCTGTGGCTTCGGGGTGCCAAAGGATTCGCAAGGATAAGCATACACCGCCCCCCACACACACATGGATTTGGCGCACGAAGTGTCTCGAATCCTTTGATCCCGCGTGGGTACATAGTGCAGCCGGTCTTCTGCGGCTACAGTGTGCCAAAGGAGACGGTCCAAGGATCAGCACACACACATTTTTAGCCACTGTGTCTTCAACTTGCATTTGTGCAACTAAGGACATATCACACTTTCATCTACACCAAACCCAAGTTCAGTTTTGGGGAACCGTCCTTCTCAGGCATTCGACTATGACCGTACATGTGATTTGGAGCTATGGGAGATTTTTGTGGATTCTACCAAGGAATCATGCGCAGTTGTTGAAGCTAAGTAAATAATTCTATCACAAGCCTCCACGTAGATGTCTCCAAATCTATCTTCTTAAATACATACATTAGTTTGTATGTGGCATTTGAATTGCTCATTTTGTTGAGACTGACTTGCTAATAGAATTGACAATACTGATTTGGTGATGATAGATGTAGCTCGTATCTCAGTGAATGTGAGAGTCATAAGATAAATGTCGTCTGATGTTAGACACCCATGCCCTGCAATAACCAAATACCAAATCCAGTAAGGTACGGTCAAAAGAACACTAGGAAGTCTTGTTTGGAGGCCTATGTTGTGGCAATTTCTTTACGAGTACAACGCGGACGTGATTACCAAATAATAATAGTTTCTCATACTTGGTGTTATTTAAAACTTAATATAGATTGCATCTTATTGTACACACAACACCGCTAAAAAATGTGGTGCAGACAGAGGGATCTATCATGCCACAAATCCCTAATTTTATAGGGAAATCAACACATAAATGCGGATTGAAAACTGGAATTTCGGTATGTCACAAATCACATCAAGTGAATCATATTTGGAGCCAACGAATTGGGTTGTTCCGTCCACCATAATATCATCTCCCACCAATCACCGTGACTTACTCTGGAAAACACTGCTCAAACCGCATTTGCAACCTACTATATTCATTGTTGGAAACAAAATATGCGACTTCGTTTTGAGAACACAAAACACGTCACCAAAATGTGTTTATTATATATGCAAATGCTCTAAGGGCCTACGGACATTGCTCCTGAGGGAGCCCCCCCCCGTTAAAGATTGCAGCTGGGGTGTGTATGGATGTGGGTGGCCAAGCACCCCGCTGAACCATGATTGACCCTAAAACCATATAGTCGCGTGCGCGCGCGTGTGTGTACGTAACGGGGCACGATGTTTAGGGCTGGGCCTCATGAGAGCTTGGAGGCTGAGGGTCGTCTGCCGTAGGCAGCGTTCTTGGACCTGGAACGGGCTTTACAGGCATGGCGGTTTTCGGTGTCAAAGGCATTAAATGTCTCTGACGCTTCGGCTCGTGTTGCTTGGGTTGCTGCAGTTAGGGCGGAGGCACGCACAGTGATTGATCCGAGTGCAGGCGGCGAGTCTTTCGTGGGTGGATGCAACGATCCTCATTTGGTCCTTTCGGCTTCGGACTGGAGTCGCTTGCGGGAGGTTCAGCGGGATTTTGTCATCATCACAGTTGACAAGGCTGCCGATAATTTCTGTTTTGTGTGCAAGAAACACTACATGCAGAAATGCCTGGATGAGCTTGGGCACGGTGTAGCTTATGAGGCCACGGAACGGTCGGCCGATGATATAAATGCCGAGGGCACCGCTTTGTGCAGGGCTCATTCCATTGCCCCACAGAGGGGGCCTAGGATCCCGCATTTTCACATTCTTGTGAAACTGCACAAGACCCCGGTGGGTTACCGGTTTGTCGCAGGGGCCAATCGCGCAACACTTACACCAGCTTCTAAGTGGCTCAGTGTAGCCTTCCGAGCTTTGACTGCCGACGCCGAGGGCATGTGGAAAGAGGTGGTTTCGTAAATTGTATTAGGGTACATCACGAGTCAGTACGAGAGACAGACGTGTCAGAGTGACGAGTGATAGAAACGATGGCGGCCACCAACCGGAAATGATGACACTCACCAGCATGACCGAATGACAGAGGTGACTGGTAGAATTGACAGAGGTGACCGACAGAAGTGACTGACTCAAATGTGACATTTGAATTTCTGCACCCACAACAGACCAAACTTGAGAGAATTGGTGGGAAACCATTTAGGATTCGAACAATCGAACATAACTGAGAGGGAATCGAGGAGGACCTCAGTTACAACCACATCAGCAGATCTGTGAGTATTCAAATGAGAGACGTGGGAGGTGACAGTCAGAGACATTTAAGTACTGATGACAGATCCCAGCTGATTGGTTGTCGCAGTCAGCAAATGACTGAACACATAAAGTGACATGGTATGGACGAGTTACCTTAAGAAGAAAGCTGCGCAAGCTCTCGGGGTTGAGTTTAAATGTGTTATACATTGCAGCCACCTCTGTGGCTGCTAAGTAACTTAGCCGAAAGTGTAATTAAAAAAGATCCGTATCAGATATCAAACCTTGGGATTCCTTGCATCTCAACCAGTGCTATTAGAGCATTCCAGTAAGCTTGCTTACACCGGTGTGATTCTGCCTTAGGACCGTCATACCCAAACCGAACAACTGGTATCAGAACCCAGGTGTGCCGAGGGGTCGCGGGTCTTGGATTGTTCAGGACTCGGCGGAGGTTCGGAGGCTGGCCGCGGCATGCAACAGGCCCCGCGGACAGCGTGATGCATCAGTGCACGTATGTGCATTTGATTTCACTTCCATGTACACCACCTTGTGTCTACAGGATTTGAAGGAACGGCTGTCGGAACTCTTTCAGAGCATTTTCCAAAGAAAATTTCAAAGTTCGAGGGTGAGGTACCTGAACGGAGGACGAACGGTGAGAGAGAACTGCTCTTTTCGGAGGGTAGGCTTGTTGAGTTGTTCTGCAGGTTGGTGGATGGAACATTTGTTGAGTTTGGGGGTGTGATCTACAGATAAATCGTGGGGATCCCTATGGGGACGAGCTGTGCGGGCTTCATTGCCAACCTCTACTGTTTTACGTATGAGCTTGCGTGCATGCGCAGACTTGTGGAAGCGGGGGACTTTCATGACGCGCGCAGGTTTCTTTTCGTTTGCAGATACATTGGTGACTCGCTGGCGTTCAATATTCCGGATATGGAAGACTATATATATCTGAACGAATCCAGCACTGCAGGGATTTATCCCAAACACATGCGGGTGTGCGTGTCCCTTACATGGACATACTCATCAAGCAAAATAGGCGCAGAGGCCTCATGACTGCCATATATGACACGCGACTGGATGCACAATATGCTGACATCCGGGTCATTAGGTACCCTGCCATTACTCGTACTTGGCCGACAAAGCGAAGTATGGGATTGTCACGAGCCAACTGCATCGGTTCGCCGAGAGATGCGTCCTTTGGCAAGACTTTGTTTGCAACATAGCTCTTATTTTCCACAGGATGACACAAAAGGGTTACCACAGCGGACGTTTGTGGGGCTTTTTGCGACGCTTTATAGTGGAGAGGCCCGGTCTGTATGATAGACGAGGTCCGGGTTGCTGGATTTCACGGGTCGGGCGTAAGCTTTTGACTTACGTGACGGTGCCATTGTGCCGGGTCCGAATGAGTGGGAATTCGCTGCGTCATAGCTGGCCGGGAATTCATCTCGCCACAGGGTTGTGTTGTGGCATCGCGTTGTTAACCGGGACGGCCGCTGGAGTGCTTTGGATGATGGGATGTGGATGTCCCTGTGGTACCCTTCTGACGGGTACTGCCTCTTTGAGGGCGTCGGGGATTCGTCCGCGGCTGGCTCTATTTGTGTCCGGTGCATTGGGGCGTTTTCACCTGCCGGGGGACTGGTGATCGACAGCCACGCTATGAAGAACTGGCATCTCGTTGTTAACCGGGGACGGCCACGGGAGTGCTTTGGATGATGGGATGTGGTTGTCCCTGTGGTACCCTTCTGACGGGTACTGCCTCTTTGAGGGCGTCGGGGATTAGTCTGCGGTGATGGAAACACCGAAATGATTCCAGTATAATTATATTGTTGATCAGACAATATAATTATATCGGGCAACAACCTCCCGACGAGATCCAGACGGGACTTGAACCTGCGCGCTCAAGGTGCAAGTCCAACACATAGCGCCCTACGCCGTAGCGCTATGTCATCGATCGCGCTCAAGGTGCAAGTCAACACATAGCGCCCTACACCGTAGCGCTATGTCATCAGAGACTTGCACCTTGAGCGCGCAGGTTCAAGTCCCGTCTGGATCTCGTCGGGAGGTTGTTGCCCGATATAATTATATTGTCTGATCAACAATATAATTATACTGGAAGCATTTCGGTGTTTCCATCATGCGGCTGGCTCTATTTATGTCCGGTGCATTGGGGCTTTTTCACCTGCCGGGGGACTGGTGATCAACAGCCACGCTATGAAGAACTGGCATCTCGTTGTTAACGGGGATGGCCACTTGAGTGCTTTGGATTATGGGATATGGCTGTTCCTGTGGTACCCTTCTGACGGGTACTGCCTCTTTGAGGGCGTCGGGGATTCGTCTGCGGCTCGCTATTTGGGAGTGTCTTGGATTCGTCTGACGCTTGCTCCCTCTCCGCTCTCCGTGTTCAGTGCGTATGCTGGTTATTGCACACGCCGGGGGACTTGTGTTCTTTGACCCTGATGCGAGGTATTGGCGCATCGCTGTGATAGAAGTGGGTTTTGGGAGGCGGTCGTCCCTGTGGTGACATTTTGGCGGGCACTGCCTCTTGGAGAGCTCGATGGATTCGTCTTTGCTGCAATGAGAGGCAGAGGGTGGTGAAGTCCACTTTCTGTGTTTTCCCTTGATTTTTGTGGGGAGCACTTAGGTGCCCGCATGTTTTCATTTTTTGACATGGGGTGTCCATGCTTTGTGGTGTGACTGCATTCATGGTATAACCATGGGCCAACGGGTCATATCCATCGACCGTGAGCCACTGGGGGGGATGCAAGCAGGGTCCGCTTACTCCGTGACCCTGGGAACAACTATTGTTGGGCGATGATCGGCCACAACGTATCATCTTTCCATGCTGCTTTGCATCTGGGTTGGGAATATGTATGAGTTGGTGGTATCTTGTCACGGCAGAAAACGCACGCTTCGATGATGAGTGAGGACATTCGCCCTTGCGCCTATGATATACCAAGGCTCGGTATCAGTTGCGCCGATAATAGTTCGATATATCGATTAATCGGCCGATATGGGTCATTATCACTATCACTCAATATATAATGCGCGGCTATCGTTTGATACTCGCACCGCAAGATCTTTCCACTATCGGTACAACTGTCGGCAACGATATCCTTGTGATCGTGATATGTTAAAGATACAATCCATAGGTAAACTTGTATACACTCGATGATCATCAATAAGCGATTTTGTTTGCGGCTCGTCGACATCGACCGATAGGATTGATCAATTGATAAATGGAATTCTGTGGGAAAGTCACATGTGGAAGATCGTTGCTACATGCATTCCCAGTTTCCATATCAATCGATTTCGATGTGTTCATCAAGGATACCGATCAATTTCGATTTGTCTCGACTGTTGATCGACCAATATTCGATAGGACCCTACCTTGACATATTAATATTCGATGTTATATATCATTCAACCCGTCAATATTTCATCAATGAATATTCAATATTTCGATAAGTACACCAATATTATCAATAACTAAGAATATTGAATATCGATCCCTCAACCAAGAGACATCCGACTCTCATCAAATGCTATACACCAAAACATATAAATGCAGATGTGTTCAAAACTGGGTCCTTTGAAGGTCCGCTTACGAAACTTAAAGGAAATAAATGCGTGTAAGTAGTGATCATAACTAGAGGTGCTCAATACCCAACAGCTCTATGCACTCCTGGTTCAAATATGCCTTCTATCGTGTCGATACAGGATGGGAAATGAACAGAGATGAAATGCAAAGTGAGGCTAAGGCGAAGCATCGCTGAGCAAATATATCCATGCCAAATCAAGTTGTGTAAATTGCTGGTTTATAATGGCGTCAATGCAATTTAAGTAACGCAAGCGTGCAAGTGTGGGTGTTTATATTAGTGTTTGTGTGTGTGTCCAACACCCGGTTTCTCAGTGGTAGTAAAAAGTGAGCACACAAACCGCACCGCGCAACACGATGCAACACAGCACAACACAATGAAACAAGTTCCCAATTTGACACAAGCTGGAAACTTATGTTGGAGGGTTGTATACACGAGGCAGCATGGGGAAGAGCTATATATCTATGCACTGCGCAGGCACCTCGTTGTGAATATGACGGGTGGCTACTTCGTGGGATGCAACTGTTCTTGTGGTACGTTTGATGGCGCTGCATCTTCGAGGACAGCTAGTTCAGCTGCAAGCGTACTCGTGCATCACATGTTGCGGCGGTTTGTAAACGTATTCACACTATCCACGAACTTTGCTACCTCCGCTGCAACTGAACCCGAAAGGCATATCAGGAATAGCCACTTCAAACCGGCGAAGTTCTTCAACAAGCCTTCATCCCAACCTGCACCCGTGAATTATTAGAGGCGAGGCTTGGACTTCAAGTGCGCGCCAACAATAGCTCACGCGATAACTGGATTATAGTTGTAAGCAACGACTTGATGGTTTGAATATGATGAAGTGGTAGACAACATGCGTGGGTGATGCTCAAGAAGTAATTGATACGGGCTCACCTCCCGTGAATGATATGGTGAAAGATACGTATGTCAAAGCCGCAAAGGTTGCGGCAGTGGACCAGGTAGATATCGAGTAGACAGCTCCTTTCGTATCGCCAGTTCTTACGGCCTGTCAACGTTTGAAGACACGCGTCTTGCATAAAAAGTTCCGCGTGACCCAAGCTGAAGAAACAGAATAGGATCAATGCTGCAAAACTCGAATCACCCAGCTTGCGGTCCACGAGGGTGCGAGGCTTCGACGAACTTCGCACCACTCAAGAAAGGATAATCACCTGGAAGAACGCCTCCTTGCGACTCGTAGGAAAGCTTTCCTTCGAATTTAACATTTCTTTTTCGATCCAATACGGGTCAACGTCACGGATATCGTCAGGGCCATCGCGGTCTTCACCTGAGGTCGCAGTGGGTCGCAATCAATATCACAAGCACTCCTCCACCCAGTGGACGTGGATGCTTGCAGTTTGTCCAGCCGAGCCGCGCTTGCTTTTACTGCAGAGTTCCTACTGGGCGCGAGGAGTACCAGTGCAACGTAATTTTGAGAATCTTCTGTCCCTGCGACGAGTCGATGATGTGTTCCATACCCTCACAGCAGATCCTCCGCACTCTGTTTACCGACACACAAACTTTTCAGCGAATAGGTGGAAAGAGCTCGGTCTCTGTGCGAACGCATTTTATGCATGCCGAGTTTCCTGGGTGGACTATGGACGCGGCTTTCAACAGGGCCACGACGCTGGAAGGTCAAATACGCTATGACCTGCTTTTAAAATTCAATTCCCAGTCGTACGATGCGAGTTTCGCCGTCTCGCCGACGTGACTTTGAGTCACAATTCCTTAGCACAAGCTCATTTTCCAGTAGACGAAGTCATCAGCTCTAGCAACAAACGTACGAAGCCAGATCTCAAGCCTCGAGGCTCGAACATAATTTAAAAGGTTGGCTTGCCCAGAGTGTTGGCGAAAAGTCGACCTCGGTTTGCAGTTTTAGGGAAGTCGACTCGGCGTCGCGTGGAGCTGTGGACGGCCTTCCAGCTGCAGCGTGCGGGTCTCCGCAAACAGACCCCAAGGATATAAACCAACATGGTGGGTTCACAACTTTGCTAGCTGTCTCACTAGGCTAACTAATTGGTGACAAATCGCACTTCCGCAGCCTCGCAGGACTCTGGCGAAAAAGCGTCGCAAGCGTCCTCCGCAAACCCTAAAATTGACGTGTCGAGGAGAACGTGACGATTAAGATCGTCACGGAAAAGCATGCGATGGGTCTGTGCTCTGTGGCGGCATCGGCATGCCGATGCCGCGGCACCGCGTTATTCCCTTTCGCCTTTGGGCATCCCAGCGGCCACCCTCGACCCTGTTCCCTGCTCCTCCCCTACCGCTACGCGCTATAGGTGGGCGGACGCCTATTTGCGCCTTTTTTTTGGTTTCCGTCTCTAGAGCTCAATTTCGATATAGGGTGGTGACGGGTCAAATCGTAGGACCCAAATGAAGTAAAAAGTCCCGGAATATGGTCGGTTGCCATGAATATAGCGATACAGGTGTTGGAATAATATGGTCAATACCAACATGGTTAACACTTAAAAGGCGAATTGGTTTATTCAATATTTTAATCAGCTTTTTTGCATAACCATCACGTTTTTGACATTACTCTCACTTGCGACACGTGTGTGCGACCCATGGCATATCCATATCATCTAGACACATCCCCCGACCCATTCCAAGCGGTCTCACGCACCTCAGATCACGAAATATCGCCGAGAACATGCCCTGAGAAGCTCTGTAATTGTCTCCGGTCACTGTTCATTTTATGGTGGCATATGGTCGGCCACGCGCCATGCCCACTTGCGGCGCTTGTCGTGTGCGACCCATGGCACATCCCCTGCATCTCGACACATCCCCTGACCCATTCCAAGGTCGCACGCACCTCAAATCACGAAATATCGCCGATACGATGCCCTAGAAGCTCTGGAACTTCTCTGGTCACTGTTCATTTTAACATGCACCATGCACAACCATTTATCGGAGATATGATACATGTATCGGATATATGTGGAAGCGTTGTTGATACTCTCCAACGTTCAAAAAGAAAAAAATGCATTCGGCAAAGTAAACCGCGAGTTATAGTTTGCCGAAATTTGTATAGGTGTCAGGGATATGACCGATGACATACAACGTATGTGCCATAATGCCATACCTGTCATGTCATGTCATGTCATGTCATGTCATGTCATGTCATGTCATGTCATGTCATGTCATGTCATGTCATGTCATGTCATGTCATGTCATGTCATGTGTCATAATGACATACAGTCGTCAAGTATTGTCAGTACGATCGACTATGGCATGCTGAAATCTGTATAGGCAGCCCTGACTGGGAGTCCCGGTGCAGGCCCCTATGACAGATCCCTAGGACCAACACTGGACTACTGACTGATCTGTAGGTTCGTACTGTGACATACGCTGTGTCACAGGTAGGCTAGACTCCGAGACCGTCCGAGACCGTTCCGGGTATATCTAGCTTAGGGTTTATTTATCTTACACAGTTTATCCACACGAGTACGGGACTTTCTGATATCTAGTGTACTTGGATATTCCGGTAGGTCGTGGCCCCATCCACGTTTTCATTCCACTTGCTATCTTGGCCATGATTGGCTAAGCAGCCGCTTGAAGAGGTGGTGCGCACTTGCGCGTTTGGGTGCGACTAGGATTTGGACATGATTTTACGGTAGACGTCTTTTGCGGCTGCGAGTCATGGGCACCGCGCGTTGCTATTGCTCGGTTGTGGCAATGTTCATTTACGTTGTTTTACCTGCCCTGATCCCGCTGGTTTACGTATTTTGGGCTGGTGCTCCGGACGCCTTCGACCACATCGACATTTGCAAGTGCCCCACGCTCTTTTCGCCGCTCCGCACGTTCTGCCGTTACGTCATCCCTCCATTTCCGCCACAACACCCAAACGTGCTACCGCGCATCATCTTTTCTCTGGCTTTCAGAAGAATGGCGACATCTACACGAGCTCGTAAACGCCTATTGAAGGACTCCGACTTGGACGCCTCTATACGGCTTATAGATGCGGTTCGGGACACCCCAACCGCTAGCACCCCGCCTGTGGTGCCCCCTAATCCTTCCAGCAACTCCGACGCCGCTGTCGCGTTGCGGAAGCATCTCGTTGACCAACACGCTGCGGTCGACGTGGTCTACAAGGGGAGACTACATCGGGCTTGGGCCAAGGGTATCCGCGAGGATATCCTTGGTTCCAAGAAACATCATTATCGTGGTACCGACGACACCGACCGCCTCTCCGAGTTGGTGGTGCAGCTTCGGACCGAGTTTGAGTCCGCTGGGCTGGACTTGACCCCCTTTGACCTCGACGACCCCACCTCTTTGGTTATCGAGAAGGTTAATGGGCTTCTCTACGACGTGTTGGCCCTCGTCGTGGAGCGCAACTCAGTGGCGGACACCTGGCTTCGCGGTACGGACTCCTCGGCTGACCGAGATGGACGTCGTGCTCTTATCGACATCATCAAGGGGAGCGTGCCGGCAGCTCTACGCGAGAGTCACCAGCAGGAGCACGCGGCTCTTCGTTATCCCGCGGGCGTTGACCCGCAGCCGATCTTGGCTCGCGAGCAACGTCTGGTGCGGGATAACCGCGCTCCTGACTGGCAACCCACCGACGAGACCCGCAAGCTCTCGTTGTACAACCGCCTTGACCCGGTCTTCTACGCGGCGGTGAAGGTGCGTTATCCGCTTGCGGGTGACCTCAGCGGGGTGACTCTCCGCTCGCTCCAGGCCCTCGTCGTGGCTATCTTCCAGGCATGGGCACAGTCGGACGAGGGGGCGTCAGCGCGTGAGAAGCAGACACTGGGGGCGGGCGGTAAGCCCTCTGCGCTTATCACGTCGTCTGAGTACGCCGTTCTGCTCGAGGAGATCGCCGCCTTGAAAGCGCTTGTGCAGGGCAATCGTGCGGGCGCGGCTCAGCGACAGCAGCAGCCGCAGCCGCGCGGTAAGCAGCATCCGCGAGGCCATCGAGTGGGTGTGCACCCGGCACCGTCGTGTGGGGTTCGACAGGGACAGCATGAAGGCCAAGCCCCTTTGCCACCGTTGCCGCAAGGCGGGCAAGGGGGACGCCTATCACGCGTACCGCGACTGCCCTCTTGGTGGGCGCCAGCATTCGTCGGCCACGGCAGCGGCCTTCTGCATTCCTATTGAGGAGGAGGATGCGGAGGGTCTTCACACCCTGGCACTTGTGCAGGTTTTCCAGGAGGCTGCGGATGATGGACCGGAGGCCTTCGCCCGTGCGGCTTCGGCTTATGGTCCCCCCGCTGTGCTTTCCGCGGGCGGGATTGGCGGCATCGACGTGTCGGCCTACGGATTCAGCGTACCGCCTCCGCCTTCTGGCGGGACCGACGACGAGGACATCTTGCGGCGGCTTGATGCCCTCACCTCTGAGGTTCAGGCCGCCCAAGAGCAGGTACATTACACTCACGCATCCTTTGTTCCTGGGAGTGCGGTTGAGGAGCATGCATCGGCTCTGGTGTGTGGCCCTGCCGCTGCGGCGGGGATCACACCGGAGGGGCAGGTTCCGGCAGGTGGTGCGGCGGCATCGGCATCCGCCGTGCCGGCCCCTGCTATGCCTGTTTCGCAGGTAAAGGATGTACAGCCCGCGCCAGTTCAATCGGCGCGGGTGACCACCACGGAGGCGACGCACGGTGAGTTCGGAGGCTTCGTGCAGACGGTGAATCACGCCGCTGTCCACCCGTCTGACCTGACAGGCTACGACACCGACGACTACGAGGACTTTGCCGACGGCAGCTTCCGGCTGAAGCCGCGGGGCTCGCCTCCGTCGGCCAATCATGTTTCCGGGCCACCCGTGGGCGAGCAGAGGACCTACGGTTGTGGGAAGCCGCCCTGGGGCTTCCCTGCCACGGTTGGTCCGTGGGGCATTCCTTTCCTCCTTTCCCTCGTTCTTTGCATCTCGATCATGGGAGTGGCAGCCGTGCCCGACGCTCGTTTGGCTACGGAGATGCCTTCACCTGGTGGTGATCTCGATTGGGAGGCTCCGTCATTTTTCTCTACGAATGATTTTCTTGATCCGGTGATGACGGCTCAGGGTCTCCTATTGCCTGACGATGTGCCACAGCTTCAGCCGCCCGAGCCTCCTGACACTTTGAGCTTTTTAGCATTTCAGGATTTGGCTCAAGCGGATTTGGGTATTGACATGGCATTCTACTACGGCATGGCCTTACATGAGAGCGGTCCTCTTGATGCGGAGCACTATTATGGAGCTGGTTTCTTTACTTCCTGTTATGGGATGGACTTCCGTGAGGCCGCCGCTGACTACTTTGGTACTGTCGATTGACTTCTTGCTCACTCTGGAGGCACACCAACATGGTGGTGTGCAGAACTCCTGTGACCTCAAAGACTTCTTCAATCTGGTTTATGGTTTTACTTTGACACCTTTGAAATCTTCAATTTGACTTGCTGGCACAGAGCCTTTCAGTAGTTTAGCAGGACCTTAATTGCCTGTGAGTTTCTGCTCTTGTGCTAGCTAGAGGGTTCTAATTTGTGTATCAGAATTGCACAGTTAGATTAGCAGTTAGGCCTTGTCACCCTGGCTCCTGCCCTAACACTTACAGCCTTTACATTTTCTGACTCTCCTAGCCAGTCACCACCCACAGTGCTGGGGTGGTGTGCTGAAATCTGTATAGGCAGCCCTGACTGGGAGTCCCGGTCAGGCCCCTATGACAGATCCCTAGGACCAACACTGGACTGCTGACTGATCTGTAGGTTCGTACTGTGACACACGCTGTGTCACAGGTAGGCTAGACTCCGAGACCGTCCGAGACCGTTCCGGGTATATCTAGCTTAGGGTTTATTTATCTTACACAGTTTATCCACACGAGTACGGGACTTTCTGATATCTAGTGTACTTGGATATTCCGGTATGGCATGTACAGTCAGAATGTCTGTCACCCACCTAAGGTGAGTGACATCTGTCATCGAGAGGCCAAGTATATGGCATCGAGATGACGAAGCAAGAAAGTTAACAGAACGAACTGAATCGTTCTGTCAAGACGCATCCTTGCTTCTAGCATGCACTGAACGACATGCGAGCATCAATGGCTATATCGTCTAGCCGATGCGTCAAGTTCACCTAGTGCTCTCGGGTTCACAACCCGATGGTGGTAACGCGTGCGACGCGTGAGAGCACTAGAGTATATGAGGAGCATTGGGCTCAAGCACGCACTTCTGGTCCCCAGACTGTTGCACTCATACACCCACCAAATATCAGCAACTTGCACGCAACTGTTACCGTTCCATAACAATCGTGCCGTGACAGTGGTATTCTAAGAGCATCTAAGCATCTAGACAGCAACTCTAGACCAACAAAGAGCCCTCCTGTCTTCAGATATCTTGGGCATTCTCATATTTCCAGCTCCTGCTGGATGTGACACACCGACAGGATAATCTGTCACTTGTCACCTCCTAGAGTAGGCTGGGTGACCGTCACTAGTAGTCGGGAAAACTCCCGTTAGTATTTATGTGTATACCTCTTTTATCTATCTGACTTTTACCGTTCTGATCCCGAAACCCTTAACTCAGGGTTTATTTCCAGTTATCCGGTATATTCACTCCGAACTATATATCTGACAGGTTTGGCCCCACTTACACTTTATTTAGCCACTGCGACACCGCTGAGATGATTGGCTAAAGCCGGACGCTTGGGATGGAGTGAGGCGCTCCGCGCGTGGAAGTGCCGGCAGTCGCGGGTATGGCCTAAATTTTATGGGTTGATTTGCGGCGAGCTGTAGGCCTTTGAGAACATTTTTTCTACGGGATTTAACGTTGGATTGGTTTACGTATCCTGGTTGGTTACCACACCGTTTCGTATTGGCCGCCATCTACCACACGACTTCTCGGAATTGCTGCTCTCTCACGGCAGCCGTATCGACGACCCACCGCATTTCTTGGCCGCCCGAGACTGCCGCAATTTTTTCCACGTCTTCTTGCCTCACTCCACCCCTATAGTCTTCTTCATCATGGTCGCTTCTACTAGATCAACAGCTAGCATGGCGAATCGCCGCCGCACATTAAGCACGATTTTTGATTCCGTTGCTGCCAGGCATGCCAACACACCCGCGACTCCGCCAGCGGCACAGCCGCCCGCTAATTCGGCGGGAGCTACATTTTTGGCATCGGTACGCACGTTGCAACGAGGGCACTTCGACATGAAGGTAGCCAAGCACGTACAACGCAAGTTGTTCGACGGCAAGGAGGGGAGATTTTCCGGTGCGGAGTCCCACGCGGCGGCCATCTTCACGAGAATGGTCTCTGCGCTGCAGACAGCATTCGTCACTGAGGACATCGGTTTCGCTCCGCTCTTCACGCTGGACGACGCTACTTTGGCCGTCCGCGTGGAGGCCAACAATTTGTTGTTCTCCACGCTCGAGCTGCTGGTAGACCCCTCCTCGCCCGCAGCGGACTGGATGGACTCGTCCCACGCCAGCTTCCCGACAGACGGTAAGCGTGTTCTGCTCGAGTTCGCCCGTCGGATGATCCCGATTGGTGACCCCTTCCAGGGGCAAGCGGACATGTTCGCCGTCCGCATCCCTGCGGGCGTGGACCCTCATGGACCGATCGAGGACTTCAACGCCGCGCTCAAGGCTGCGAGATCAAGGGCGACGCTCATGAACGAGGACGTGAAGTCCCTTTTCATCAAAGCCCTCGATCGACACCACCTTCTACCAGCCGGTGGTGTCCCGCTTGCTTCTTCACGACCAACGAGCCGCCCACGACCTCCTCACTATTCAGCAATGGGTACGTGAGTGCTACGGCGAGCACGTGCGGGCGGGCACCGCCACCGCATCCGCACACCGGTACTCCCACGGCACGCACTTCATGGAGAAGGACATCGGTGATTCGGGCACGACGGGTGAGATCGCGGACTTACGGACGATGGTCCTCGACTTGAAGCGGCAATTGGCCGACTTCCTCGTCGCCGCCGAGTCCGAACCGTCCCCACGGGGATTTACCCCTCGCGCGGACAAGCCGGACCGCCGCGTCAAGACCCGCTTCGCGGCCTCGCCCCTCCCCAAAGGGGGGAATTGGTCTCAATCCGTCTCAAGGAAGGTGGCCTTCCACCGCGACACCGGTGCGACCATCCCGTACTGCCAAAATCAGGTGTGCGCTAAGGGGAAGGCGCGGCATTGGCATCGGGACTGGCCGAACGGGGGCAGGACCGGACTCTCGGCCTACGCCTTCGCTGAGGAGGCCGAGAACTCCGTGCTGGCCGCGAAGTTCCAACACGCCATCGACCACGGCGACCCCGTGGGATTCGACGCCCTTTGCATGCTTGCGGGCGGGAAGCCGGAGGTCTTCACCGATCTTTACGCGTGCTCGTTCTGCGAGGAGGACGGTGAGGTCCTCGTGTCCGCCGTCATCGAGTTCTCTGAGATGGCACGCACGGCTGGGGCTTCGACGTTCAACATCAACACCTTCACTGCCGACTTGCCGGTGGTGTCGGAGCCGACCGCACACTCCCCACCCGCGTCGGTTGAATCCGAGGAGGAATGGACCGGTCCGCCGAACCCCTTCTGCCCTCCCGTCACCCGCACGTTTGCCGATTTCATTGAGAGCACGGGGATTGCGTTGGGGGCGCCCGACGAGCCGGCCGCGAGCATGAATTTGCTCTCCGCGGTTGAGGCACCGGAGCGCGTGATGGACTACAAGCCCGCGACCTACGCCACGAGCGACGATGACGACGAGGATGCCTCGGTGGCACCGCCGCGGCCACGGTACGGCTGTGGGAACGCCATTCCGGGCTTCGGGAGGTCTCTTCTCACTTCGTCCTTGGTGTGTGCGCTGTTTGTGATTTGTGCCACCGCCGCGCCGTACACCGTTGCCGATGTCGGTGGTGCCGGTGCGCGCACATGCACGGCTCCACCGGTCGGTGGTGCTACGTGGACTGCCTCGAGGAAAAATAATTAATATAGAATAAGTTTTCTTAATCTTAGAATAACCCGTTTCATCGTTAATTTAGAATAAGTTTTCTTGATGTCATCCGGCTATGACCGGTGGTCCTTTTCACGACTCGTGTTCAAATAATGTGCACACAGGTCAAACGCTCTCGTTCCCGCTGGTGCCATCATGAGGAAGCCTCCAAAAAGCTTTAAGAAGGTTTGTCTCGCTTGTGATAATGGTGGGCGCCGTTGTAATAGACACTCACGGCGTGTCCTGCTTGAAAAAAAGGCCCCTGTACTTCTTCTAGATTCTAAACCCTTTGACTTGCCTTTTACCGCTGCACGCGACCGGCAAGCATCTTTGAAACTTCCGAGTTTCAAAGATGCGTTTTGTATTTTGGGTGCACCCTAATTTTACAAAACGGCCGAGCGCTTCCCGTTTGTGCGGGATATTCACATTTATTCCATGGAATATTTCATATGGATTAACACACATAAGCACGAAGGCATCGGCCACGCATCTTTGAAACTAACGAGTTTCAAAGATGCGTTTTTTGTCATTTGGGTGCGCATACCCAAATAACAAATCAGCCGAGCGCTTCCCGTTGGCGTGGGGTATCCAACGCTTGAATGTTGAATATTCATTGTAATATGAGTTAGCAAGCGAGGTTGCAAAGGCATCGGGACAGAATCTACGAAACTGTCCTATGCCTTTGCCTTTGGGTTTGGGTTCGAAGGTGACACCCAAACCCAAAGATGCCAAACAGCCGAGGGCTTCCCGTGCGTCCTAACGCACGAAACTTGGCACGAATACTGCCAAGATACATATATTTAAGTTACCAGAAGCTCAAGGCTTCAAGTTACTTGTGCGCGAAACGCGCAATCTATTTCTAAGGCAGATGCTTTGGGTTTGGGTTCGAACGTGACACCCAAACCCAAAGATGCCAAACAGCCGAGGGCTTCCCGTGCGTCCTAACGCACGAAACTTGGCGCGAATACTACCATGGTACACATATTTAAGTTACCAGAAGCTCAAGGCTTCAAGTTACTTGTGCGCGAAACGCGCAATCTATTTCTAAGGCAGATGTTTTGGGTTTGGGTTCGAACGTGACACCCAAACCCAAAGATGCCAAACAGCCGAGGGCTTCCCGTGCGTCCTAGAGCACGAAACTTGGCACGAATACTGCCAAGATACGTATATTTGAGTTACTTGAAGCTCAAGGCTTCAAGTTACTTTTGCGCGAAACGCGCAATCTATTTCTAAGGCAGATGTTTTGGGTTTGGGTTCGAACGTGACACCCAAACCCAAAGATGCCAAACAGCCGAGGGCTTCCCGTGCGTCCTAGAGCACGAAACTTGGCACACATACTGCCAAGATACATATCTTTCAGTAAGTTGAAGCTCAAGGCTTCAAGTTACTTACTTTTTGTCAAGCAGAACACGCCGTGAGTGTCTATTGTGGCAAAGATGGCAAATAATAAAAGTCATTATGCGTAAAGAGTCGTTAATCACGGCCGTGACTTTTAGATTCACGGCCGTGAATCTTTCCGAATGGAACCAAAAACCGTTCGATTTTAATCGAACGGTTTTTGGTTCCATTCGGACATATGGACATCACGGCAAGACAACTCTTCAGTGTAATATTTCGCATGGCATGGGGATAGCTCAACAGGTACAGGTACAACGTCATGGATGCATGCACCGGTCATAGCCGGATGACATAAAGAAAACTTATTCTAAATTAACGATAAAATGGGGTATTCTAAACTTATGAAAAAATATTCTAAATTAAATAGCCTACCCTCGGCGGTCCCAGCTACGGGAACTTCGCCAACTGCAATGGTTCGTAACGATCTTGGCGACGCGGTGGGTGGTGCGAGAACGGCTGCTATTCCGCCACATCGACAGACGCGGTATCGAGAGCTGCGGCAGGGATTCCACACTCTCCGCAATGTCCCACGGCCACCATGGCTATATGACCCCGACCCTGATTACGTTCCGCCGCCACCGCCTTACCCGCCACCGCCGTACTCGTCCGATGACGAGGAGCCGAGCTCTGGTGACCATGCGGCTGTGATCGAGGATTCAACAATTTCTTCTACGAATGAATTACCACCGGCCCCGGAGGCCGGCAACTACTTCACCCTCACGCTGCTCCGGGCCAGATCGCCAGCCCCGCAGACCCCTAGTGGCTGAGATTGGTCACACCGTGCCTGCCTAGAGATTAGCTATTGCTTAGCCTCCTAGATGTGCAGAGGAGCTCTCTGAAATTGAGCTGTGTTTAGGGTTTTAGCAGTAAACACAGTATCTGTCAACCTTGCTGTGACCTGGGACCGCCCTGAGCCCCTGACCAAGAGTACAGGCCCCCAGGTGTGCTACAGTTTCCTCCTGAAGTTAAGTAGGGAGTTTGTTTGCTTCGTTTCGCTGCTAACTCCGGTCACCACCCTAGGTGGTGTGCTGGGTGTGACACACCGACAGGATAATCTGTCACTTGTCACCTCCTAGAGTAGGCTGGGTGACCGTCACTAGTAGTCGGGAAAACTCCCGTTAGTATTTATGTGTATACCTCTTTTATCTATCTGACATTTACCGTTCTGATCCCGAAACCCTTAACTCAGGGTTTATTTCCAGTTATCCGATATATTCACTCCGAACTATATATCTGACAGCTCCCTTATGGTTAAGGAAGCATCATGCCTGTGCCAAGCCGGGACGCTGCTCCTCGAAGCCGCACACCTGAGGCGAGGCTTACGAGACAGTGACCTTTGACCTGTGGGGCGTCAACCCCTTATCAAATCCTGAACATTTGTTGAAACCGGGATGAGTTTAACATGATGTAACTTAAGTGGGAGCACCCTCGGCGACATCACCCTTGCATGGTGTCCCAGGGGTATTCCCAGGAGTAAGCTATTATCCTCTATTATCTTGAGGAATCATATCATATATTCATGTATACAATTTAACATATACCCAGACAGCAAGAGTTATTATTTTCTGCTGCCCAAGTCTGAGAGGCCAACTCGGTTGCCTCTCTTTATTCTCTCCTCTGAGCTCACAGATTGTTTTCCCCAACTGTTCGCTCAGGCAATGTCACATCCACTCACCAATTTCCCTAATAGTTCGCTACTCGTATTCTCATCGAAATCAGACCCCCTATTCTGGGTGTCTCAGCAGGTACGTCGTGCCTCCTGGCACACATGGCGCTGTGACGGATTAGGTAATGGCCTAGGTACCGTTACCGCTTCCTCCATTGGAGGTGTCACACAGGACGGTCCAGTTTCCAGAGGTGTCACGAGGCTGCGAAACTCAGGGGCCGTGGCTGACAACGCTGGCTTCCTTTTTGGTATGTGGAAGTCCGGCTCACCTGCCGCGGTCGCAGCCTTCTGCGGCTGGCCAGGAGCGGGCGCCTTGTAGGTGCCCTTAGCTCCCTTGCCAGTGGGCTCCCCACCAGCAGCGGCTCCTCTCGTGCTGCGCTGACTGGGCTGCGCGCCGTCCAGCACGCATGGGTGTCGACGTAGGCGACGTGGGAGGTGAGCGCCCCGTGTTGGCGTTTGCACCATGCTGTGGATGAAGGCGAAAAGTGCAAATATGACCGTTGAGGAAGTCAAATCTGTCAAATTTGGCCATAATCCCCAGAAAGCTCAGAATTGTTTTTGTTTCGTGCAGCAGTGGAAGTCGTTGTGAACGAACGAAATGCTATTCAGAGTGATATGCTGTCTCTGGTTGACAATTTCTTGTCATGGAGTGAAAATCTGGAAAAAATGCGCAAACTTCGGCGGCCATCCGGAAGCAAATTTTGAAGATCTGCCAGTACTCAAAGGTGGAGACCAGTTCTAAATATTTAAAGAGACAAAACAAAAATGTAAAGCTATTCTTCCTGACGTCGGTCTCCTCTTATGAGGCCCGGTGAGCTCAAATTTGTCAAAATCTGAGTCTCTCGTGCCTGTCGGTCATCCTAATTTAAAATGTAGAGATCGGTGAGGATCCAGGTGTCGGGGCCAGTTTCCAAACGTCAAAAAGTGATAAAACAAAGGCTGAAACTTTTTGATAATCGTTAAAACGGCCTCCGAGGTCCTCTATTTCCAATCTGGCTAATTGGACACTTTTCACCCACGGGCCGTGGACCATGTCTGTCCATCCCGGCAAAATCTGCTTGTGTGGCGGCTTCAGCTCCAACTTTCTGACAATTTTACTGTACTGATATGTTGATAAAGTACCAGTGGTCATGCAGGGAGAAATGGAGAGAGCAAAAGGCGCAACAAAGAAGGCTGTAGAGCAATACCACTCCAAGTGAAGCTTGTGATAGTAAAACTTGACCAGAGCTAATCTTGACCAGAGGTTGTTGTAGGCTTCAATCTTGGGGCACAGGTCCGTTTTCCGGCAATTTTGCAGTGTACAAAATTTGCTATGTTCTAGATAAACAGTTGAACAAGGCTACAATCGGGCAATTGTAATATCTTTATGTCAGGAAAGATTGACCAGTATTTTAACAGGGTGAGACAAAGCTCTTCCAAATAATTACTTTAAGCTAGAACAGCCTCCACTGGGCTACAATTCATGTCTTATACTTTCAGGGAGCGCATCCCAAATATCCGATGGATCTGTCATCTGTCGGCTGGCATCAATCATATTCTGCCACCTATACAAATCCTGATCAGGGAATCTACACATCAATTTCCCTCTAGCTTATCTAGTTGCCCCTGACCCTCTTCCTCCGAGGAGCCAACTCAGCTTCGTCATCACTGTCGATGTTATCAGGCTTGTCAGGTTGAATCTTCAGCTTAGATTTTGTCCCCACACCTCGGGCTCGAGTACAACCAGATATGGCACCAGACTTCTGCTCGGGGATAGGCTGATCCCCAGGCTGAACGGGTGATGTCGGAGATGTGCCCTTTGGCACCCAGATAAGTTCACCCTTGTCATTCATGATCAATTGTAATCCTTGTCTCTTCAATTTCCGAGCTTCAGCCTGTTCCTCAGCATCGTCAGCTACCAGGTCACCGAACTCGCTGACGACATCCTCAATGTCATATTCGCCAGGCGTGTCATACTCCCACTTCGGACTGGCAGTATCAGTGTCATGCTTGATGTCAGTGGCACCCGTATCATCGTCGTCATCGGAATCTGACAGCTTCTTCTTACTCCAGGCCACAGCACCTGCACCCGAATCGTCACTATTCGTAGGCGTCGATTTCTTCTTTCGACCAGTGTATGGAATTCCACGATACTCGTCAGTCTCAGTCAAATACTTCCAGCGCGCATGACTGATCGGTAATGAAAATCACGCTACTGGCTCCTTCGCTCGAGTGGCGTCTTCCAGAAACCAGCCACCACCCCTCTGACGCTCCCAGCGGCGTAGCGCTCCAGAAGCCATGACAATAATATTCTGCCAGCAATATTCGGCTCCTTCACGGTCTCCATAGTACACAGTCAATGGCTCTGGGGTCCCGCTCGGTACCCATTTCCATTGAGCTGCCCCGTCGTATAGAAGCACAACTTGCCAATAGTACGGCTGAGGTGGACCACTGACCCCTGGCACATGTGGTGTTCTGAAATTTGCCTGACAGCCCTCCCGGGGGTCCCGGTGCAGGGCTGCAGGATCCTAGATCTTAATTGACTCGGGGTGCCGGTGACACAGGATGTCATATGCAGATTGCTCGGTAGACCATCCGACCGTTTGGGTGTGAGGTTTTAGCAAACCCAGTAAGATATTCAATTGTTAATTAATTAAGTCAACCGAATAAGCCATCTGTCTGCCCACGGACGGAGACATACACGATTTGTACATCTCGCTAAAACGTACGTCTGCCGTGAAGCGATATTCCAATTGATTTCGTGACTTTCCATGTAATGCGGAGAGGAGTATATTGCTGTCGTCAACCAACACCAAGTTGTGATTATAACTTTGTTGTCGAATTGAACAGTGAATGTCCGAACCCTACCTCCATCGGTTTGTCTACTCCCCCGTCACGGTGTGAGACACATGAATTTTCAGTGCGGCTAGAACAAAAGAAATTGATGAAAATATAGAACAAGGCGATACGATCAGAACTTATTGTAAAGTGGAAAATCCAGATCCTAGCTTCACCCGATCTTGCATACTGGGATTGCACCATGTCAAATATCGCCTATGGTCGCATGCACATGAGATGTCGAGCAGATTACCCGGTTATTACAATTATCACAATCTGGTTCTTCACCAGGAATGCCCAGGTGATGTGGATTTTCCGATCATACCTGGTATGTGCTGGAGCACACCCGATGGAATCGTCACACAGGCACCTACTAAATTCATCCCCACCTCTTACTTTCGATGGTTTCCCCTCTGTGCATATTCAGTCCGTAGGCCGTATCCACTTATCGTTGGCAACATTTTTTTAATACCCGAGTGTCAAATTCGGACAAGGTCAATATTTCACATGCAGTCAAGATACTTAAGAGAGAACCGGCCGGTATGTTGTGGTTCAATAAAGCTTTTGTCCTTGTACACATGGTGTGCCTTCTCTTTCCATGAGTATACTTCTACAAACCATCCATTACGAAGCGCTGCTGCTATGCATTCTGGAAAACTACCACGTCCATTGTTGTCATTGCCATCCCCTGTCAAGACTGCCAACACACGGCTCGGGAAAAACACCTTCGACGCGACTCGCCAAATTTGGCTATGCAGGCACTCATCAACAAACTGCTCTTTCCCTCGCCCTTCTTCACGAAGGACAGTGTACTCAGCGTTTTTCCATTTCTGCTCCCAGGGTTTTAGACCTCTGCTTGACCCAATTACCTGACGTTCCTTAATTGTGCGCCCCCCTTCAACGAATTCAACAAGTTTTGGAATATCCAGGTTGCGCTGATAGACGATGTTTGAGTTGTCCACAAATATGTGTACGAGCTGTCCATCATGATCTTGTCTTTGCTCTTGTCTAACGTTGTCTGTTCTCAGCAAACTTCAACCGTGACTCAACCAGCTTCATCAGGCGCAGAAAGGTTGTTTTGATTGAGACGAATGACATCGAAGATGCATCCCTTTGTGCACAGCAAACCTTTTTCTCCACACTCGAATGTCAAAGCAGCGTGACTCATAGGGCAATACAAGAAGCCACGTTCCACATAAACAGCATTTAAAATGTAACCCGCCACCCCGGCACCCCATTTGTGCTGTTGGGAACGATGTGCTGGTGGCACAGGTCACTTCTTGACGCCGGAGGGTGCCCATCGCACATGCAAGAGGCTATCAATGGGCACTGCTGTATACGGTCAATTAATCAAAACGTGTTGAAATAAAACGTCTTGCTATTTGCCACGTTGTAGGAGATTTCGTGCATAAAGTGAGATTCGCACCTTGCTTCATTTGCTGCAAGGCTGACGCCAGCACCTCAGACAGCACACACACACCCTGCGTGCCGAATGCTTCGTAGCAATCACCCGCTACTTCTTCCACCGCTCGTGTCGGCTTCTTGCCTGGCATGTTCCCTTCATCCGAGGGGGCTGCACTTGTCGTTACCTCGCTGCTGTTGGCAAACACCTTGCGCTTATGCGTTTGTGTGATGGAGTGGGTGCTGCCGGAATTTTGGGATACCACCGCCGACGCACTGTTTAGCGCGCTTAGCTGAAGGGAACGGACTGCTGCTGAACAGTTCAACGTTCTGGAGGAAGTGGGCTGGTGCGAGACCGCTCTAGCAGGACGGCACCTGCCGGGGGCGGCTGTGTCAGAGCACTCGCAAGCGAAATCTGCTTCCTGACTGCCAGGTTGTAGATAAGCACTTGTGGTGGTGAGGCCAAGCACTGATGTAGGAGAGCTGATGTATCGGAATGATGAAGAACTCGCAGATAGGCCACCCGCTCGATGCGTCTGTAGCGAGGTGTGTGCAGCGGGCTCCCCGAATGATGTTGGGCCTGAGTACAAAGCAAACCTCATCACGTAAGTATGAGATTTCGATGCAGGTGAGTGCGTCTCCTGGTGACCCCTCAAGGGTGTGACATCAGACGGAGCAACTCCTCGGGACGCCTAAAGACTTTGTTATCTGCCAGAGCCTCTGCTGATGAATCTGATGAGTGTGACATCCACTAAAGCGCCTCCAGGTGACACTCATTAGTGTAACGCCCACCGGAGCGCCTTCTGTTGGCCCACATGCGTGTGACATCCGCTAGAGCCTCGGCTAGTGACTCGGATGAGTGTGACATCCGCTAGAGCCTCGGCTAGTGGCTCGGATGAGTGTGACATCCGCTAGAGCCTCGGCTAGTGGCTCGGATGAGTGTGACATCCGCTAGAGCCTCGGCTAGTGGCTCGGATGAGTGTGACATCCGCTAGAGCCTCGGCTAGTGACCCGGATGAGTGTGACATCCGCTAGAGCCTCGGCTAGTGGCTCTCATGAGTGTGACATCCGCTAGAGCCTCGGCTAGTGGCTCGGACGAGTGTGACATCCGCTAGAGCCTCGGCTAGTGGCTCGGGATGAGTGTGACATCCGCCAGAGCCTGCCAGTGACGCTGATGAGTGTGACATTCGCTAGAGCCTCGGCTAGTGGCTCTGATGAGTGTGACATCCGCTAGAGCCTCGGCTAGTGGCTCGGATGAGTGTGACATCCGCTAGAGCCTCGCTAGTGACGCTGATGAGTGTGACATCTCGCTAGAGCCTCGGCTAGTGGCTCTGACAGAGTGTGACATCCGCTGTGAGCCTGACAGTGGCTCGATGAGTGTGACATCCGCTAGAGCCCTCGGCTAGTGACGCTGATGAGTGTGACATCCGCTAGAGCCTCGGCTAGTGCTCGAATGAGTGTGACATCCGCTAGAGCCTCGGCTAGTGACTCGATGAGTGTGATCCGCTAGAGCCTCGGCTAGTGGCTCGGACGAGTGTGACATCCGCTAGAGCCTCGGCTAGTGACCGGATGAAAGTGACATCCGCTAGAGCCTCGGCTAGTGGCTCGGACGAGTGTTATCCGCTTAGAGCTTCTCGGCTAGTGACCCGGATGAGTGTGACATCCGCTAGAGCCTCGGCTAGTGACCCGGATGAGTGTGACATCCGCTAGAGCCTCGGCTAGTGGCTCGGACGAGTGTGACATCCGCTAGAGCCTCGGCTAGTGGCTCGGACGAGTGTGACATCCGCTAGAGCCTCGGCTAGTGGCTCGGATGAGTGTGACATCCGCTAGAGCCTCGGCTAGTGACGCTGATGAGTGTGACATCCGC
>LGRX02001214.1:0-40438 GCA_001247695.2 Cymbomonas tetramitiformis | reverse complement strand
GCATGACGTGCGTGAGCCAAACGCCCACCAACCCGACCTTGTCTAGAACTCTACACCCCCTCCAACTGACGACGGCCACACGACAAACGACTCTCCCTCCCATGACCTCACATCATCCGCCCCTCCCACGAGCTGCGTACACAGGCTGGGTGTGATCCCATGCGTGCAGAGCTAGCGCGGGTACACTAGAGGGTGCGCCTGCGCATGACGTGCGTGAGCCAAACGCCCACCAACCCGATCTTGTCTGACCCGACCATACACCATTGCACGACGAGCCAAGAGACATGCCAGTGGTAAACACGCGCACGCTTGGCTCAAGTCGGCAACCCTGTTGAGGGGACACCATGGCACGATCGGCCTTACACCAAAGACGGACTGGAGACCTGGCGCGCATAGCACGACGAGCCAAGAGACATGCCCGTGGTAAACACGCGCACGCTTGGCTCAAGTCCTGCGCGCCCGTTGAGGGGACACCATGGCACCATCGGCCTCACACCGAAGACGAACCGGAGACCTGGAGTCAGTCACCGTGGAGGACTTCGCATCATAGGTGCGCGATGTCAGTCAGTCACCGTGGAGGACTTCGAATCATAGGTGCGCAGAGTCAGCCACCGTGGAGGACTTCGAATCATAGGTGCGCGGAGTCAGTCACGGTGGTGGACTTCGAGTCTTAGGTGCGCGGAGTCAGTCACCGTGGAGGACTTCGAGTCATAGGTGCGCGGAGTCAGTCACGGTGGAGGACTTCGCATCATAGGTGCGCGGAGTCAGTCACCGTGGAGGACTTCGAGTCATAGGAGACCTGGCGCGCATAGCACGACGAGCCAAAAGACATGCCCGTGGTAAACACGCGCACGCTTTGCTCAAGCAAGTCGTCTCACATCTGAACACGCCTCCTAACTGTACTACTTCCACCAGGCGCCCCACACAAGCAGATCACCAATGGTGATTCCGGCACACCCTCTGAAGCTCTTATGGTTAAGAAACAGATTGGACGTGGTTAGCAGGCTGAGAAGCGCACCAGATCAGCTTGGGAGACACCCTCCACCTCCCCCGCCTCCTGCGCAGGGGCAGCCTCCTGCAGAGCACAGACCGTGTGCCACGTGAGGCATGCTGCGGACCGTGAGGTTGTGTGGGCTCCAAGATGTTCACGTTTCTACATGGAAAAACAGGCAGCTGAGTTACGGGAGGAGTGACTCGGAAATTTCAACGGTCCAAGAACACTTACCGCAGGCCCCTGGGGTGCAGCAGCAGCTCCACCACCATGCCCACCGGGGCGCACTGCAGGAGGCTGTGTGAGGCATGCTCCAGACCGTGAGGTGGTGTGATGCGGCGGTATGAGGCGCAATTTAGACCGTGAGGCGGCGTGGGGCACTTTTTAGACAAGTATGTGCATAAGGTACAAAGATCCGGCGCGAGCATGCTCTACACAAATATTCCCCCCACAAAAAACGATCATACCCGCTCCAAGATGTTCACGTTCCTACATGCAAAAATCAGGCAGCTGAGTTACGGGAGGAGTGACTCGGGAATGTCAACGGTCCAAGAACACTTACCGCAGGCCCCTGGGGCGCATACCGAGGTCGACCTCCATGCCCGCCGGTGCGCACTGCAGGAGGCTGTGTGAGGCACGCTCCAGACCGTGAGGTGGTGTGATGCGGCGGTATGAGGCGCAATTTAGACCGTGAGGCGGCGTGGAGCACTTTTTAGACAAGTATGTGCATAAGGTACAAAGATCCGGCGCGAGCATGCTCTACACAAATATTCGTTCCCCGCACAAAAAACGATCATACCCGCTCCAAGATGTTCACGTTCCTACATGGAAAAATCAGGCAGCTGAGTTACGGGAGGAGTGACTCGGGAATGTCAACGGTCCAAGAACACTTACCGCAGGCCCCTGGGGCGCATACCGAGGTCGACCTCCATACCCGCCGGCGCGCACTGCAGCAGGCTGTGTGAGGCATGCTCCATACCGTGAGGTGGTGTGATGCGGTGGTATGAGGCGCAATTTATACCGTGAGGCGGCGTGGGGCACTTTTTAGACAAGTATGTGCATAAGGTACAAAGATCCGGCGCGATTATGCACTAGACACATATTCCCCCCCAAAAAACGAGCATACCCGCTCCAAGATGTTCACGTTCCTACATCGAAAGAGCAGGCAGCTGAGTTACAGGAGGAGTGACTCGGAAATGTCAACGGTCCAAGAACACTTACCGCAGGCCCCTGGGGTGTAGCAGCAGCTCCACCACCATGCCCGCCGGCGCGCACTGCAGGAGGCTGTGTGAGGCACGCTCCAGACCGTGAGGCGGCGTGGGGCACTTTTTAGACAAGTATGTGCATAAGGTACAAAGATCCGGCGTCAGCATGCTGTATACAAATATTCCCCCCAAAAAACGAACGAATACCCGCTCCAAGATGTTCACGTTCCTAGAGCGAAAGAGCAGGCAGCTGAGTTACGGGAGGAGTGACACGGAAATGTCAACGGTCCAAGAACACTTCCCGCAGGGCCCTGGGGTGCAGCAGCAACACGATGCATGATGCTGCCGCCGACGCTCCTGGAGGGCATCGCCGCCCGCGCAGAAGCACCCACCTGCGACACCGTCGAATATTAACAAACTGGCCAATACGCATTTTCCCTATAAACAATACACGCATGTCGAACACCTAGAGGTAACCCACCTGCCCTTCAGGGACTCGCATGGCCACCCCAAGCAACGCTGCGCCACGCGACGCGGACTGCACGCCTCCCACAGGTCCATCCTGCGAGCAATCGCCAACGTAAACACATGCATGCCTATGAACCTAATCAAGGAAAACACCACTGCTGACTAAATAGCAAGCTAACAGCCGGTAGGGCTACGAGTGTAATATGTTCCAAACCTGCAAGGTCCTTTGCCTCTTCGAGGAAGGACCGCTATCTCCCGTTTTCTCCATTGCAGCTTGCTGTTTTTTTTTTGTTTTACTCTCTTGCGAGAGTCAACCGCTCGTTTTTCAAATTGTAAAGAACTTCAAGACAAACACGACTTGGTGTGGCGCAGGCAACAGGCGGGATATCTCGCCTTGCATATTATCATCGTGCGCAATCGATCGCAAGCGCCATCGACTCGTCGTGATGACGGCCATGGCCATGCATGCGATTTCGCTATCTTATTATCTTAGTTTATATTTATGCACTCATCACCTGCTTGCCACGGAATTTCTATCATTTATACCGCGACTGTATGCCTTCCCCCATGTTCTCGCAAGTTATACACATCGATTAGCCTTTCTTTAAATTTATACAAGCGTTTAGGCTCTCGATCTCAGATTCTCGCCTGTCTCCGCGGCTTTTAGGGGCTTTTAGGGGCGTATTTAGGACACCAAATCCTAATTACCCAGCTTTAGGGGGCATTTTGGCACTTTAGGACCATTCTCGATTTTTTAGTAAAACTTAGTGAATTTTAGTTAGAATCCTTGTTCAAGTGAAACTGCCAACATTCGACCACAAGCGAATTCCCAAAAATGCTCTACGTTAAAATTGGAAAAACCGGAAAACACATTGAAACTCTACAAAATTTTTGCACGACCATAAGACAACAAACTAAGAACGCAACCCACCCTGGGAATAGCATTAGGGGCGTTACAGCAAGTGATTTAGGGCGATGTAACGCTGTAACCATAAACCCGAAAAATAGCCTACACAGATGCACGACTGGCCACACAGCAGCAACCCAAAGTGAGCGCCCCCACCAGCCAGCAATAACATTACCACCCACCCAGCTGCAACAGAACAACCACAACACCGCAACAAACCCTATAAGAACCCTAATGGTGGAAGATACCGAGTACGGCATAGGGCCCAATATACCGAAAAGGGCGAAGAAAAACTTTGAGGAGGGGCCTAAACAGGTCTGGAGGCAACATACACGAAATGTGAGGGCAAATTGCCGACCTCCGACCACAAGCGAATTCCCAAAAACACTCTACGTTAAAATTGGAAAAAACTAAAAAACGCACCGGAATAATGCGAAACTTTTACGAAATGACGAGACAAGCTGCTAGAAACGAAACCCACCCTGAAAGAAATATTAGATGCGGTACAGCGGACTGCCTGAGGCAATGTAACGCTGTAACCATAAACCCAACACAGATGTCAACAGCACTACATTGCACACAGGGAGCACAACATGACATTGCCAGGCCCCTGCAGAACGCCGCATTCGCCCTAACCCCAATACTCACCATGCTGATACTTACAATAATACCAAGAAGGAAAACACTTGGTCACACAAGGAAAACAAACAGCACTGAACGCAACGACATAACGCGTGAACGAAGAAATAGGAGGAAACGGACCATGGCGAAGAACGCGGCAAAATGGAGGGCACAACCACCCTACGGCCAAAAGTTACTCAGAATAATTTACCGAAATGGCAAACCCATGTTCATTAGAACAAGGAAGCCCGAATACGCAGTAACTGCAATACCAGCAGGCACCCCAACGAAGGGCAAGCCGCTGATGCGGGGGGTTGAGCAAAGAATGCGGCAGAGAACCCGCTGCTGTAAAACGAACATGACAGGTGGGGGAAGCCAGAACCACACGGGAACGTACCCACACAACACCACCACGAAAGGACTGTTCGAGAGGAAGGGCCGGCTGAACATGTTCCAAATGCAACATGCCCACTCACTATATGAGAATAACCCAATGCCCCCTCTGGTGGTAGCCTCAATGAGGGAAACACTGAAACCGGGGAACAACAAAGAGCCACACACCACGAAGGCACCACAGCTACTCGGGAACTCCCAAAGCTTCTGCATACCGGTGTGCGATGGCAAGCACTGGAGAGTAGTGCTGGCGGGACCAGACAAGGAAAACGACAAACTTAAGCTCTGGATATACGACTCCTCGAATGGTAAAACTAATGCAACGCTACGTAACACCAAGAGGCTGACGACGGAAATGACCAACTGGGCGGAACACCTCACTGGGAAACTGTGCAAACAAGTAACTGTAGAACTAATGAACGTAGGCAACCAAAGTGCACAGGACCACTACAGTTGTGGAGTATGGGCCTTGATGGCCACCAAAGCGTGGATACACTTCCAAAAAACATGCCCAGAGGGACACTGACCCACCCACTTCAATGAGGCAGTCAGCAAATGGGGAACCACCAACAGAGCAGCGGTTGATACCTACAGGAAGTCGATACAACACCCAGTGAGGGAGAGGATAACTGCCGCCGAGGGACAATGGCAAACACCAGGAGACGGTCAGCATGCGACAGAGACCTGGATGCCCACCAATGGCCCAAACACAAACCCGCAGGTCGAGGCACAACCGCCACGAACCCAAGAAGGGGGACGCAGGGAAGCCACAAAGCAACCGGGACTGTGGAGATGGCTCCATAGACTGACCCCCACGATGCCGCCAAGTGACAATGAACAAATGATTGGAGAGCGGCGAACGATGGAAACCCACTCAAGAGAGGGGGATGATGAAGTAAGCGACGAACCCACAACACAATGGGAGAAAATCGAAGACACACAACAGGAGGCACTGGAAACAAGCCAGGAACCCCGAAAACACCAGCCCCCCCTCACAGAACCAAAAAAGGTGGACGTGGGGGAAGACCGCCTACACATGCTCACATGGAATATAGCAGGACAAAGTGACGCCTGCCTCGACCTAGCCGAGGTCGTCAGAAAAAGAAACCAAAACCAACTGGGTCTGCAAGTGATAGTGCTCACGGAAGTAAAACATGCACACGACAGTGTGATGAGGAAGTTCAGAGATATGCAGTACACTGCGATAGGCACCAAAGCTGAGGTGAAAGAAGCGGAGGGCACTGCAGAACAGGCAGTAAAAGGAGGAGTAGCCATACTACTTAGCAGCCCCTACAGCCACGCTCACAACCACCATGTTGTCCCTGCAAGGCACCTAGAGGGATGCCTACTCCATGTGGTGTTAAACCTGCCCGGGGAAGTAATGTACCACGTGCTGGGCATTTACAACCCACCAGGGGCAGAAGAGGGAAGAACCAGAGACAAAATACTCAAGTATACAGCCAACCTGTTCCGGAGAACATCGGAAAAACCGAACGAGCATGTCATTGTCGGAGGAGACCTCAATGCGAGCAACACCAGCATGGGCAAGGGGGTAACGAAAACCGACAAACAATGGAAGAAGCTCGCGGAGGAGTTGAACCTCCACAATGTAGGCCCAACGATTAACACCACACTGAACTGGATGGGCAGAAAACAGAAACATTGACAGATGGCTAGCACCGAGGAATAAACGGGCCCGATACGAGACGGGGAGCACCACACACCTCACTCAACACCACACGAGTGACCATGAGATGGTAAGCCTTGCAACCCTTCGGCTAAACAGCATAGACACCCATGAACCGTACGTGGACCGCGACCCCCAACCAGGGCAAGTGAAGCTGGACACGCCCCTGAACAAAGCCCACAGGGAAACCCTCCAAAGCGTCCTCCTCAGGACACACGACTATGCCAGGACTGCTGAGCTGAAAGGCATGACAGAGATAGCAACCCAATGCAGAGAAGAAGGCAACATGCAGATGGCGCGTGCCACCATAGACAGAGCAGGAGAGGCAGTGCTAGGTATACTCACCAATGCGAACAATTGTGCGCTGAAGGACGTGGAACTACCAACGGCGATAGTTGGGAGAGCCGCCACCCATGGGGCAACGGACCTGCTAATGAGCAAAAAAGACAGGAAAGAAAGGGACGCCGCAATACTCAAAATGCGGATACACAAGAGAACCAAACGACAATTACGAAACCCACACACGGAACACACAACCCTCCGAAACCTAAAGGAAGGAGAAACAAAAGGCCCGACGGACAGAGACAATGCAGATGCAAAGGAATGGGTGTCGTGGCTTACTGACGAGGCCAAGAAAGAAAGATCGGCAGCACACAAAGTGGTCAAATAGCACTGGAAGCGAGCCAAGCAGAGGCATAATGATAAAACAGTAAAAGAATACTGGAACAACCAAAAAAGATACCACAAAAGGATATATGCCAAGGCGCAAGAAACAGGCCATGCCCCCACGGCGAACATACAGGCCCTACAGGACAGGGACGGCAACCTAGCTGTAGGCCACAAGAACATAGCGAACGCACTAGTGGACCACATGGCTCACTCAGCACCATACAGGATGGAACACCGTAGTCTGCCCGACCTGAAACCCCCACCATGGGAAGACCCAGCTCGTAAAGAGCGCCTCATAAAGGCACCGAGACCAGACCCCACGGGACTAGACCTCACAATAAGTAGACAGGGCTACAGCAAGGCGGTACACACCCTAAACAACAACAAAGCACCAGGCCCCACCAGGACCCCTAACGAAATTCTCAAGTACATGCCGGAGGACTTCCACGATGCCTTACATGCGCTCATGCTGGAAATGTGGAACAGCAAACACGTCCCTCTCACCTGGAAGAAGGGGACATTCTGCTTCCACCACAAGAAAGGGGATGTCACCCTACAGCAAAACTACCGACCTATAGCCCTACTAGAGGGGGTATTCAAGCTATACACCTCGCAAATAGCAAACATGCTCTCCACGTTCTGCGAAACGCAAGGAATACTAGCCCAGGCGCAAAAGGCTCAAGGGAAAAAAGGAACACACTCCGACAACTCACCAGAGTGACCAACGCAATAGAGGATGCAAATGTCTCCGGACGGGAACTGCATGGCCTGTATGTAGACTTCGAAAATGCGTATGGCTCAGTGGACCACAACAAACTACTGCACACAATGCAATACCTCGGAATACCCGAAGAACTCACACAGGTGGTGCGAGATGTCCTAGGTACACAAAGCCACGACACCATGTCAAATTGTCAATGTACACCAGGGTAGGAGGGGAAACCTCTCACAAAACGGTACAGGTGCAAAGAGGACTCCTCCAGGGAGACAGCATGAGTCCCCTCCTCTTCATAATATACCAGGAACCGTTGTTAAGATGGCTAGAGGTGGGGGAGAACGGATACCAGCACAAATACGCAGCGGAACAGGAAAGACTGGGCCCCCTCAGGACGACAGCAGGGGCGTTCGTCGATGACCTACTCATATTGTGCCCCACGATTTTCCACATGCGAGCCCAGCTCCACAAACTACAAGCATTCTCACAATGGAGTGAACTCAAAATTAACCTCACCAAGTCAGCCATAACCGGCGTAAAAAATGGGGTTTCCATACCCGAGCAACTCCACAGGGACCTCAAAACGGTTGGGGTGGATGGCAAACTGAGCCATTTCAAAATACTCAAACCAGACGACACATACAAATACCTAGGAGTACTACTGGCATTCACAGGCAGATGGGACAAGGAAAAACAAGCTGCTAGGGAAGAGATGAAGCACAGGATACAAGCCCTACTGCGCTCACCACTAACGCCAGACCAAAAAGAATACTCCCTTCACTCTGCAATACTGGGGAAGTTCCGGTATGGACTGCACTTGGGACTCTACACCGCGGGAGAAATAGACGACTTCAACAAAATAATAGGTGGGGCCACAAAGAACATACAAGGTCTGCCCCGCAACGGAACACCAAACATTTTCACCACACAGGAAAAGGAAAGGTTCGGCTTGGGCATGGTGCCGCTCCAGGCAGTCTACGCCCAGGCGATTTGGAGCGGACTGCTGGAGGCCATGCACAGTGCAGAGGACAGAGGAGCAGTACGGGGCCCGGCGTGGAGGCAAATAAACCTGAAGTCTAGACTCAGAATGTCCCACGTCAGCAGGTCCGCCAGAGGACTGATAGAATACCACTGCACCACTCGCATGAATTGCACAGACCTTGACAAACTCTGGGGGGGGGCACCAGACAAAACACAACACACTAAGGAAACTCAATGCCCTACTCAGATACAACATTACGCCCCAAGGGACGGAGGGGATGCTCAGACAACTCCAAACCCCAGTACCAAAGATAATAGAGCAACTGAAAGGGGCGACCAGAAGAAAGTCTGACAAAGAGATGGAGGGAACCACAAGAAAAACGAAAGCAGGCAAAATAATTGATGGGGACCTACCGGCGCCTCCAGACTGGCAAGCGATGTGCACAGACCAAACCGCCAAGCTCACAGTACCCAAGGACACGCCAACTGCGATAAATTTCACAACGTGCCTCAAACTTTTCACACACTTCCCAGACCTAGCGTTCCTTACTACCCGAGATGGCCAACACGCGATTAGCCAGGTGAACGTCAGGGAACAATGCACAGATGCAACCCTCAACACAGACCGCAGTGCCATAGCAAAATGCCTGGCACACCTATACCCATACCTGTGCGAAGCCCAGCCAAGAGACATAGCGAAGCTGGGGGACTTCTATGACAGTCTCACAAACCGACGGTTGAAGCAACAATACAGGAGCATGCCCAGTGAGGGACCGCTGGACCCCCACACAATGCGAACCAACCTCCCGCGCCTCAACCCAGAACAGCTACGGGTTAAAATGACGGAATGGGAGGCGAGGCTGGTCCCCAGAGAAGAGATTCACAGGCAACTCTCCCTACACCCGCTTACAAGAATTAACGAGACAGAAACCAATAGTCAAACGTGGGGGGAGGAGCAGGAGGTCCCGCAAGACCTCCACGCACGCCCACAAACTAAGTGGATAGATGAGATAGACCCCATGGCGGAAAAAATGGAGGCAGGAGGCTTCGAGAAAGGCCAAACAATAGGCAAGCCGAAGGAAATTGTGGCAATGAGGACCCTACTCATTGACCCAACGGACCCCCACTCCAGGGTGACTCAGTACAGAACCCAGTGGAGGCACTCAGAAGGGGATGACTCCTACTCGTGGAGTACAAGGGAAACTATAACTGACTACTTAAAACTTGCCAAGCGAAGGGGCCAAAGCGCGACCACCTTCCCGACCCTGAAAAGAAGGCTGCGAGCCAGGGGTTCCCAGGTGACCCACCCCAAAGGTCTCAAGGAAATATTGGCTGGAAGGCCTCACCTGGGGCAGGCCTGGCCCACACTACATGCAGGAAACCTCACACTGGACCCGGCGGAAACCAACCCTGAGCAGGACATTGCGGACAAAAGAGAACACCACTGCCAACTACGGTTGGAAGGGGAACTCGCCCACAGCTACCACAGAAATGGGAAGTACATAGGCACCCTCACGAAAGAAAAGCTTCTCAGGCTACACGAAAGGTACACCCAGGCAGTGGGTACCACACACCACCAGACCCCGCACCAACGCACACTACGCATTGAAATGTGGGAGGACCATAAAATACAGGTCTCCACGTTTGAGGAGGAAGTGGGGCACCTCCTCATTAGGTACTCGAGCAAAGAAGAAAAGGAGGAACGAAAAAAGAACCTACAAAACCACTGGACATTCCCTGCCCAGATGCAAAGGGCACTACAACAGGCATTCGGAATTACCACTGAACTATTTGCCTCACCCCTCAATGTTCACCACAACACCACGACCTACTACGCCAAGTACGACAGAGACAAGGTGTTCGGGGCCAGGGGCTCAGCCTGGACGACAAACTGGATGAAATTGGGGGCCTACCAGTTCAACCCAGAATACACACCACAGGACCTCAAAAAGGCACTGGACTTTGCCATTGCGGCCACCACCACACAGGACCCGGTGTTTGGGGTCGGAGTATACCCGACATATGAGAAAACCCCATACAGGAAACTATACAATGCACACGCAGGGCACCTAGTGCACGAACTATTTGAAATACCACAAGGCAAATTCACATTCCTGCCCCCTGACCACTGGATGGGTGCTACCCACCAGCAAGCGAAACAGTGCAACTGGAACCTCAGGGTACTGATTGTTGCCAACAAAGCAGGGTGGCAGGCCCACTGCGGGGACCCAGATGCTGCCGCGGATTACATAAGGAAGGCGCTCACAACTTGCCCGCAGAGCAAGGTCCGCACGACCACAGCCGTCAGACAGCCAACGAGGGAAGCGAACCTGCACGACACGAACGAACCAAACCAAGAAGAACGCACCCTCAGTCAGTGTGGACTGTGTGGTGGACACAAGACCATGGCAGCGATATGAACTCCCGGAGATTAAGACAAAGGACATGACAAATGCAATGGGAAGAATGTGCAACACAGGGCCACACCTAAGGAACGACCTCTGCCCCCAGTGCTACAACGTACAGGCAGAAGTTGAAACCTGGTGGGAGGACAGCCACCTCCATGTGGAAGACGGACCAGCCAAATGGGAACTCCTCCCCGGGAGCAGGGGAGGTAAATGGGACATACACCCCCCCACCGTACAACAGGTGGTGGATGCGAACACTTTGCACACCAGGCTTACAAGGCAGACTGACGCCCAAACGGTATGGGACAAGGTAGCGAGGTCAAAAGTTGTCAGATACCCCACTGACTTCTGGCCCGAACACGAACCGGGGGTCCAAGGAAGAAGATGGGAACTGACAAGAGACCGAACAGAGGACCCCAGGAACCTAGCCCCGAGTAACACACCAGCCCAACTGACATACCCCCCGCCTCAAAGGGCACACGAGGCAACCTCGTACCTATACACGGACGGAAGCAAAAGAGAGATAGAAACAGAAGAAGGAGGCAAAGAATGGGCCTCAGGAGCCGCGGTATGGGACCCCAGGTCCGGAGAAGGGGAGGCCCACATGATTCGGTGGGAAGGTGAGGACCAAGAGGTGAACAGAGCCGAGCTTCTTGCCATACAAAAAGCGGTGACGCTCCCGCCGCCACCAAATGGCAAAGGACTCACCATTTGCACGGACAGTGCCAATTCCATTAGACAACTGGAGAACATGAGAACGAAACCCCACAGCATGGAACACCACCGGCAAAGGGACCTCCTGTATGCCATACTGGTCAACATTGAGGCATTGGTAGCAGCGGGGCACACCGTCTCACTACTGAAAGTCAAGGCACATACGGGAATTACGGGAAACGAAAAAGCCGACGAGGCAGCCAAGCAAGCCTGCACTACAGGGGCCCTCACGGAAGCATGGGATAATGACGACACAATACAAGTCAAACCCATGGTACCAGACGGGGACTCGGACAGCAGAGAGCTAAAAGGAAAGCTCGCGGTACAAAAATATGTAACTACACTACTCCGCGAACGGCAAGCCCAAGGAAACAGCAGGCTCTCAGCGAAAATGACCGAGCTCCAAGGAGAACCCACAACCTGGACCCACCAACTAAAAACAGACCACATTTTCAGATGGGAAGCGCACCATGACCAAGCACAACAAACTGAAGAGGAACAAGCGACAATAAGGGACCCGATGCCCAACCAGCAGCAACAAGCCGACCAAACCCGAGACGAAGAAGACAGGCAAATAAAGGCCATGATGGAGCAAAGGGAGGAAGAAGAGATGCTTTTTGTGCGAGAAACACAGGAGCAACAAGAATACTGGGAAACAGAGGTCAGAACGGACCTCACCCGAGGAAGCGACCCCAAACCCGCAGAGACACCACCCCAACCCTCGGAAGGGGAAGAAATATTTGAGGAACTCAACGAGCTCGCAGAGAGACTTGAAGTGACCCAAGAGGAACACAAGGACGAGAAAATATTTGGGATGCTCAATGAACTCATTGAACAGCGGGAAGCGCCTCAAGGGGAACAGGCAAATGAAAGACAGGCTCACCATGACCGGGTCACGGAGGAGTCCAGAGTCCATGCGATGATGGAGGACCCGATGCCCAGAACAAGATGGAAACAACGAAAGGACGATATGACACACAACAGAACGAAAAACATGAACGCCCCCCCAGTTCAAGAGGGCAAGGCCACCGAAAACTGGCTAAACGAAACAATGGGGCACCTCAAGGGAGACAAGCCACTACACAAAATAGCGAACGGCTTCTGGAAACGAGCCACCTTTGCGGCACGAAAAACAATACTCAAATGCAGACTAAGAATACTGCCGGCACAAGACTATGAGACGGCGAAAAACTCAGCCGGAGGAAGCGGTAGGTGCACCCTAAAAGGATGTGGACACAAAGGGGTGGATTACGCAAAGGGCTTCCTCATGAGAGTAGGGCACGCCCTAGGTAGATGCAACAACCCACAGATGCGAGGAATGTTCTCGGACAGGGCGGACGCCCACGCAGACGAACTAAAACACGTACTCGACCACCATAGAAAAGAAGGGTGTAAAGTCCTCGCCTACACTGGAAAAAAGAGGGACCCAGGGGTTAAGCCAAGGGTACTCCCGAACTACATACTCACCAGAGGGCAATGCAGGAACCGACGGAAAGGACAACCCAGGCAGGAACGATGGGCCCGACACCATACCGAGCTTTGTAGACATAGCCATGATAGAGGGCCTGGAGGACCTAGAGGACGGGTGGGAATGCACACAACAGGAAGCACCAGCAAGAGTCAAAAACCTACACCTCATTGAGGTGGCCCACACCGACGACGAACAATGGGGACCCAAGCTCTTGGAAAAATACATGAAATACGGACCTCTACTACAATTGCTACGTAGACACGGATTCCGTGCCAAACTCCATGTCTTTGCAGTGGGCAGGACAGGCACGGTGTACATGGCTACTGCCCCGCAGTCCTTGTGGTAGGACCAAATCGACGATTTGGTCCTACCACGAGGACCATTGTTCCGATAATTTAATTGGCCATCTCCCGTGATTTGTGGTGTCTAACCAATGAAAGGTGGTATATATAGGTGCTATATTAATTTATTTGAACGCTGGTTTGGCCTATATCCATCCCATATATCCATGACGAACGCATTTCAAACCTCTACACTCAAACTTTTCAAAACGGATTTTTTGGAACATTCAAAATGTGGCAAATTAGTGACCCATCTTCAATAATTTTTTACCAAGCATATATCAACACTACACCTGCGCGGATACCATCAAATTGAACCTATACATATGTCCCAATCATATTTGGGCGGTAGGCCCGGTTGGAATGCATATATTGGCTCGTTGGCTCGTTGGCTTCCCCTCTAATATATTGGCTCGTTGGTTTCCCCCCTAAAACAGTGGTCACGCGAGCTGACCAGCCAGCCATCATAATTGCTTGCTAGAGGGCATATATCGCAAGGTTGGTGTGTGCGGCACATTAAATCTTCAAGTATATGTGTATTGCGAATTTCTGAAAGTCTAACATCATCCAAATATCTTATTTTTCGACTGGCGTGTGCATTTTAGAATGGATGAATGCCAATTTCTAAAGTCCGAAATTCACTAAATTCGGAATTTGCATTGTGTTGAACATGCGCCATGCTGAAATAGAGCGGAAATGATGATGAGGGTGCGAAGTAACCGATTCAGTTATCTTAGTTGGTCATAAACTCAAGATGTATAACCATGAGCATCACCGTGAGCCCCCCATGTGACTCCTAATACTCAAAATAACGGTGGTCCTTGTGGTAGGACCACCATTTTCTTCAAGCTTTTGGTGAAATTACACCCCTAAAGCGTGTCGTTCAACCACACACCTAAAGTCTCATGGGGGCCGCCGCTATAAGAAATAAAATTCATTTAACTCGTAAATATCATGTGCAAATAATGCCTGTGCCTCAAATAGTCGATTTAGTGATCGAAACCGCAATTGCCCATTGGTCCTTGTGGTAGGACCATGAATTTGGGTAGTAGCCATACAAGCACAACCGAGACATACTCGAGCAACTGGGACTCGATGGAAAAGAGGCCACGCAGGCGCTGCAAAGGATACACGACCTGACGGTGAACTACGCACACAGCACCTACCAGCTATACAGGAGACTCAGACAAGAGAAGCAAGAGGAGGAAAAAGATGAAAACCACCCAGTATAAATTGTCCCTTCAAGACCGCCACTTGTGGCGGTCCGGCCCAGAGTAGAGCCGGGGAAATTAATTTACTCATACGCCCAACGGGCGTGGTTTTTTCTTTTTCTTTCTAAGCCACATCAGTTCAAGGTGGGGGACTTCGTCTACATCAGACAGAAGCCTCGCAGCGGCATGGAGGTCGCCACCAAGTCCGCCATCTTGAAGCTGGTCAAGATACAGCGAGATGGTGTTGTGGTGCTTGAGGACGCCACCAAGTTAAAAGAGAAGAGCACTGTGCAGAGCATTGCGCCATGTCACCTACAGGTGAAGGATCAGTATGACTGCAGTGCAGCCGTGCCCAGTAGACATCTTGCATGCGAGGTGTGCAGGAAGGCTGATGGAGAGGCAGAAATGTTGTTGTGCGACACGTGCAACAAGGGGTACCATTTGTGGTGTCTTACCCCAGCACTGGATGAAGTACCAGAAGGTGAGTGGCTATGTCCTAGGTGCTCAGGCACGAGGATGCAAGCTGCTAACGCCGAGGTGCAGACCCAGGAAACCAAGGGCTCCTGTGTCCTGGAGGACCGATTGGGGATGAAGGAGCAACAATTGAACGAGAAGCTGTCCCCAGACATGCGCCTGCTGCCAGCAGACGTGGGTCCCCGTCGTGTGGTGAAGGGAGATGAGTTTCAGCCATGGCAGGCTATCTCATCAAGGGAGATGATGCTGGAGGAGAAGGACTTGTTCCTCTACATGCCAGACCAGGTGGACTGGGGCAGACAGGACAAGCTCTCAGAGGCTGTGAAGATCTTCATGCCTGGGCACTGGAATGAGGGGCATCGCACCGTGCTGAGCAAGAAGTACCGAGAACAGAAATCAATGGCAAGGCAACTGAGGGATGCACCTCTGGTGCCTGCCTTGGCTGAAGAAGAGGTTGAAAAACGAGGAGAATTAAGACATATGACCAGATAGAGCCCAGGTGCGCGAGGCTAGCGCGCTGCAGTGGGGACTTGAGCTGGTTGTCACGGTGCCTTCCGAGGTGAGACGCTTGGCGACAGAGGTGGACTGGAAGTCCATCGATGGCGTGTGGGACCCATGGGCAGGCACTGGGGTCATCAGTGAGGTGATGGTGGAGCAATGGCCACAGTTGAGATTTATGAACAATGACTGGAACCCTCAGCTGGGTTGGTCTGAGGCGCGTGATGCACTTCAGCCAGGTAACTATCGTATATGGAAGGAGAAGTATGGTGTCTGTGATGCCGTGGTGACCTCTCCCTGGTTTGCAGCGTTGGATATCGCGTTTCCATTGGCAGTTATGGCCAGTCGCGCGATTGTGTGCGTGCATGTTCCCTCTTACTATTTGACAGATATGACCGAGAGCAGAGCTGCGTACTTCAGACGATTGAGTCAGTCTGGACGCCTGCATGTGATCGGACATCTGGAGCATGGACCTATCGGCCGCAGGTGTATGTGGGTCTTGGTGTTCAAAAACCCTTTGGTCAGAGCTAGAATGTTACAAGGTGGAGAAGGTGAAGGCATTGGCATGTTTACCTTCAGTTTGGGCAAATTCATGGCAGATGGAGATACGACCCAGTATGCTGAACAAGCCCACATTTGAGTCTGTGCTACTGCAGGCAGCAGCTACAGCTGGGGGATGTTGGAAATTTGGGCTTGTGTATAAGAGCTTAGCGTGTGATCTCAGAATATCAGAATTTCAAAAAATTTGTAGCTCTACGATCGTGTGCTGGATGATTACCGACACATGTGAATGTTAAAGACAAGTTTGATACCTACCCGCGAGCGTTGAGATTACTCGGGTCTGGCAGTATTCGTCCCATCATATTGTCTATTCTGCGAAAGGCGGGTTAACCCGCCGTAACACGTTGTTACGGCGGGTTACCAATACCTAGGCATTTCTACGATATCGCGCGCGTAATCGACTTCGGGCAAAGAGTACGAACAACAGGCGTTTATCAACCCTCAAAATTACCCAAAAAACGTTGCGAGAACTCTTGACACTTTGGTCTGAGGATTGGTAATCGAGTTCGGGCAAAAAGTAGGAACAACAGACGTTTATCAACCCTCAAAATTACCCAAAAAAAGTTGGCAGAGTTCCAGACACTTTGGGCTGAGGATTGGTCTATACCGATAGGGAAGTGCTCTAGATCGAAACTTAAGGTCACAACAGATAAGACTTCCTTGAAATATTGTCACGTAGTGCCTTGGGACCACCACGTAGCCTACGCGGAGCAACAATAAACGAAGTTAGGGGTTAACCCGCCGTAATTTTTGGGCCAACCCGCCCGAACTTTGAACGCCATTTCAGCCCGGTGTACCCATCCAAGTAGCAGAAATTGCAGTTTCCACACACAAAACTAACTACAATAAACATTGCCAAGCATGGGTTGTATGCGATATCTCGAATTATTAAGGATATTAGGGTGCTCGAATATCGCTCTTAGGTATTGTTAACCCGCCCTAAAATTAGTAGAATAGACAATATGCACGCGTTTGCGACATACTGTCGCGTGAGAGTGACTGAAAGTCCAGAAAGAAGAGAAACAGACACTGTATTATGATAGCCAGGATAGTTGCCAGAGCCAGAGCTGTGAGGTGTCGAGTCCGCCTACGGCGGTCCTCACTGTTTGGTGTTGTTGCTGCCCGGAAGAGTTGTATCTGGGAGGCGGTATCGGGCGGCATACCAGAGCTGGTGAACTGGCTGTGGTCGCTGTGAAAGCTCTCTGAACCAGGTCCAGAGGAAGAGCTGCGTCCAGCCCCAAGATCTGACCAGTCCCAATCACATGAACCACTATACCCAGTGTTACCATCCCCAGTGCCACCATCAAAGCCACCATCAGACAGTATCCCCGTCCCCGTCCCCTGGGCCCCTCCCCGTGGTCCCCCAGGTGACAGCAGTCTCAGTCCGTACAAGGTGCCCTCTTGCCTCACAAGCAGGCTCACATCTGCCATGGCACAGCCTAGGAAGCAGAGGACAGCGAGTGTGGATACGAGGGCATGTCTGTAGAAGGGTACACCACCCCTACCTACACCTCTACGCATGGTAGGTCCGGTGACGGGTGGTGGGGGGTCAGAGTACTGTCCTTCCCCTGAGCCGCGGGGCTCAGGGCAGTCGGGCTCGTCCGAGGCCCCGGTCAGTAGCCGTGGCATACAGTCCAGCTCCTGCGGCGACAGAGCATGGGGCAGAGCTGGGAGGGAAGGGCACTACCGGATGTGGTGCTCGCGGCTCCCTCGATGTCATTGCGGCCGAAGCCGGTAGGGTGTCGTGCCACTGGGTAGGCTGGGTGTGATCCTCACACCACATCCTGTCCCAGTGGTCCCGCTCCCTGTCGGTGAGGTCGGGAGGAGTGCCGAAGCTACGCCGAAGCTCCTCGAAGGGGCCGGGCTCCGGCCCAGTCACAGGCTCCAGCTGTGGACTCCAAGGCCTCGGCCCCCAAGCCCCCTCAGGCTCCCGAGTCTCACTAGTTGGTTGTTCGGCCATTCTCTGGAACCGAAGGTCACCTGCAAGCACCAGGTCAGCAAACAACCCGGAGCTAGGCTCCAGGGGTGTGTCGTGTGCAAACAGTGCTGAAACAGGGTGAATACAGGTGTCCTCCTGATCAACATCGTCAGGTGTGTCAATCGAGGACGGCACGGTGTGATCCGATGGCCGAGCGGTCCCGTCTAACACCACACCTGCGTCAGGATGTGACCGGGTGGACGCAGTCTGTGTGTCACACGGTGAACACGTGATGCTCGGGGCCGCAGGGTAGAACGAAGAGAGATCAAGCGGTGCCTCAGGGGTAGCGACAGAGTCCATGCGGGCATCGACCGGTGGGGTTGCTTGGCGTGGTGTCACGATCGACACCACCCACCCCGAAGCTGCCAAAATGAACTCTCCCTAGTGAAAGGGAGGAGAGAGGCCCCTGAAGATCCTGCTCATCGTAGTTTGTGTCGTCCCCTGCACAACAAAAGGCTTGGAATCTCGCCGAAGCCTTCCGCTGAAGCCGATCCCACTCGTCATGTTGTTCCTGAGTGTATGAATCATGCTCCCAGGCATCCCACTCCGAGTCAGTCCACTCCTGTGGTGCCCAAGCGGGTGCATGAGAAGCATCATCCCCCTGGGTGAGGTAGCGCGGCAAAGGACAGAGACCCGTCGTCCGGGTACGTGCACACCGACTCCGATGAGTCACAGATGTCAGGTGTGCCGTGCTCCCAACAGACTGCCTGGAAAGCCTCCTCCGAATGCTCGTAAGCCGCCTGGTAGCGTGCTGCCAGAACATCGGTGAAGGCTCCCTCGGCCAGAGCCTCGGGATCAAGGCGCATCGAGTGTGCCGCCAGGTGCTGTGTGTGTACACAGTCCGCCTGGCGGTGTCTCCCACCGCAGGACCAACAGTTTCCGTAGAACTGTTTGGCCCCTGGGTGGAAGGTGACGCGGGCCTTCCGCTTGTGCCCTTTGCCCTTCTTGCCTTTCCCCTTGCCCTTCCTGCGGATGCCCTGCGACCAATTCCCCCCCTTCGCCAAGGGGGAGGCAGCAAAGCGGAAGCTCTTCCCCTTCCCCTTAACCCCTGGAGCGGTTTGTACCGTATACGGTACAACCACTTCAAACTCTAAGCTTGTATTCATTTCTCAGCCCGATAGCACTTGTCGGAATCGGCCATACAAGCTTCGCACACCCGTTGCAATAGGTATATCTAATACTCAACATTTTATTCTACACATATACTTAGTATATATATCTCACCCAAGGGTAATTTTGTTGTAGCAAAATCCCCAAAGTTGCTTATTTCTAGGCATACAATTTTGGTCAAAAGTATCTTAAAGTGTGAAAAAACGAGGTGCAGATGCCATTCATCGACAAGGATTTGTTGGTTCAGTGCCCACTATCATATTAAATGACCATGCACCTCATATGGGCAATACTTACTTTCCCAACAGTCGATTTCCCCTGAAAACACACAATATGGCCTTAAGTATGGAAAACATTTGACAAATGATGTTTTTTCGTTGTTTTTTGGTGTTTTTTCACCTTATTGCTTGAATATTTCGATGTATTGGTGCGTTTAACTACAGCCACCATTACTGATTTCAAGGCATTAGTAAAGGCGATTGTTTTATGGTCGAGGGGCGACCTAATACTCGAATAAGCGGTTGTAAGAACTGATTTTTGACACTTTTGATTCCTGGAAAACGTGTTTTTTGGCTTGTATATCACCGATATATCGTTGTATATATCATGCGATCATGTATTTTATGGACCAAAATCACTTTATAGGAGTTATGAAACATGTAACGTGTTATAAAGTTATAAACATGTTATCTGTGTAGAATCGGTTTCTGTGTAGCAGTTGATCCAGCTTATGACTTTATGTCTATGGCAGCCGAGGCCTTCGCAGGGTCAAGTATTCACGTGCTTGCCAGGCTGAAGAAACCTTGCCCTATCTTTCTGGGGCGCCATATTTATGTTGTCACAAACTTGGAAAACTGCTTATCAGAATCTGTTTCAGTGTTTCACGCACGTATCTATTTTTTGGCAGTATTACGTGCTCGTGGGAACTTTGGAGGCACTTTTACGTAAGACAGTGTGGACTGAAATTTTCGACTTGTATTACGTGCTCGTGGGAACTTTTGTGGCACTTTTACGTAGTAAGACAATGTGTGGGCTGGATTTTCAATTTGTATTACGTGCTCGTGGGAACTTTTCAGAACTTTTTACGTGAGACAGTGAGCCTATTTTGACAGTTTTTTTACCCCTCAGTTGCTTACAGCCTATTGCTGTGGTACTAGAGTATTAAAAATTATGACAGCCCATGGCTCGAGACAGTGTATTATTACTCTAGGGAAGCTGGGGTATATGCCAGCTGTGAAACAGTTGGTCCCCCGTACCATAAGACATAGACAGTTGACTTTTTTATTAGTTTCTGCAAGCCTACTGACGAGGACTCTGGCGAGGTCCGAAAAGCTTCTAGGCAGCCAAGCAAAAACTCCGGTATATTCCGTTATAAGTAACAGCAGTATTTGTTTATAAGAAAGATTATCAGTGCTGAAAAAACAAAGAGTACAACCTGCCTGTCTTTATCATCTGGCATTATTTTTGTTCGAGCCGGCACTCGGTCGTATTTTCCTATCACACTTATTACTGTGCTTATCTCTGCACATACCGTACGTTTAAAGCGAAAGTTTTAATTAAGAACTTTTATTTTCAGCAGTCACTGGGACATATTTCGTATTATCCCCACGGCGCTGTATATCGATCCAGCGGGCTATTTTTATAGGTACCTGATCAAACAACTTTTTGGATTTATTTACTCTTACACTTTATACTCTTTTGGATTTGTTTTCAACAATGGCACAGCAACAACAGCAGAATGTGGCCCCCGGTCTACCGGCGGGATTGGGTACCCCAGGACAGCCGGTAGCCCCTCAACAGAATCCTGTGACCCCAGTGGCGGCGGCAACGAATTTAACACCTGGTGTCCCTCAGCACGCCGTCGGCCAGTATACCCCTGCCTCGTTTGCGACCTACAATGCATATACCACCCCCACCCAGTCAGCCCCTACCACCGGTGGATTACAGTACACGCTTCCTCTTGCCCCACCAGCCGCACCGCAGCAGAATGCGGCGGGTTTTCAAACTAACAACGGTCCACCAATCAACCCTCTCACAGGACAGCCCTACGTCTCTCGTTACAAAAGAGACTTCGAAGAGGAAAAACAACGCAACTTAGCGCTGGAGGCACGGCTCCAGGAGATGCAGAACTCAATGGGGGAGATGCACAACAAACTGATTCAGGCCCAAGCTGAGACGGCTGAGGCAATGAGGGAGGCGGCTTTCGAGAAACGTGTTTCAGAGGCTAGACTGGTAATGAGCAAAACTGACAGCGATTTGCAGAAGATGGGTGGAGCACTGGCAGGTGCAGCAGCGACGGCTGTCAAGGAGCGGGGTGGGAAATCGGTCCACTTCGAGACTAGCGACGGGTCCTCCGAGGACGATGGGGACAAGAAGAAAAAACGCAGTAAGAAGGGGCGCGACAAAAAACGAAAAAAGAAGCGCAGCAGGAGCTCTGACAGCGACAGTTCCTCGAGCACCAGTGGCGGCTCCAGCAATGGGAGTAGGCGGCGCAAAGACAGACAGAGGAGAAAGCGAGAGAAGGGAGCGGACCTGGTGCAGACCGCTCGGTCTCTCAGTGGAAGCGCTGGGGGACAAGCTGGACCAGCAAAGCCACTTGGCAGCTCTGGTACCAGCCCTGATCCGAAGGGAACAGCGTTCCGCGCAATGATGGCAGCGCGGGATGACGCTTTCGCGCAGGCCCTCCAGTCTGGAGCGTCAGTCGCTGATGCTCAGGTAGCCGCGATGACAGCAGCGTTCGGTTCTGCTGGACCACCGGGTGCCCGTTTCCTGTCAGCCACCGACCCACCCACCAACAAACCTCCTGCAGTGAATGAGCCCGCCCCCACCCATAACCCTGCCCCTCCACCACCACCGGGAGCGGGGGGTGGCCGTGCCAGAATTATTCCGATTGATGCGAAGGAGATGTCGAAAACGTACAGAACGAAACCCCAGTGGGAACCGCTGCGGATGCAACTCGTACGCTTCGGGGTGGTTGAACCCGAGGTGGCCTATCAGTTGACTAAGACTGAGACCCTGTGTGCCGCGGCAGATGCACATAATGCAGGGCACCTCAACCTCCGCAAATTATAGCAGGGGGGCTCCTGGCGACAACGTCTCCACAGGGTAAAAAATCTCCTTTACCTTGTGATGGAAGTTCTCGAAGACGTTGTCGCGAGCGATGGGGGAGATGGGGGGCAGGTGGGACTGGCGGTGAGACTTTCTTTTTTCGGATCTCTCATATTTCTGGAATGGGTGGGGATGCAGCCGAGGTGGTGGTTGAAGCGATTTATTCCGTGGTGGGGTGCGCTGGACGCGGGGGAACTGAAACGGTGGTTTGCGGGCGATGTGCGTTATGGGACCTATGTACTGGCGTCTGTAAAATCGAGAATGACCTACGTGGGAAAGTTCTGGAGTGGCCCTAAGGAGAGGATGACAGCGCATATTCAGACAGCTCTGGACCCGACGAAACGTGGAGGGCGCAGACTCTATGGGGGACTACGTTCGCGGGGTGTTTTTTCGTATTTTATGCTGCCACTGCGAACATACACTGGGAAAAGTGACTGTGACGCCGACGAAAAACTGATTATCAGGCGAACGCAGAAACCCGGCGACACCTTAAACACAGTGGGTGTTCGGCGGCGCAGGGTGTCGAGCGGGAGGGAGCGCTATCGGGCGGTGCAGCGGCGAGGTCGGCGACCCGCGCGAGGACAGAGGAGGGGAGCACAGCGCAACATGTGGAACAGAGGTGGCGGCGGGTGGGACAGGCACCCTATCGCGTATGGCGGGGTCTCGACCCTGGGGTACAACGGCGGCGCGCTTGACCATGCACTGAAGCGACTGTCGAAAGGTGCCCAACGCTGTGAGGGAGTGTGGGACCTTGACTGGTGTGCAGGAAGTTGGAACTATTCCGACTGGACCCAGCTTAAGCTGAAGTATGGAAAGTCTAAAGCTGAAGTTGAGTTTGACTTGGGGGACAGTGCGAGGAAGTTGCGGGGTGCTCTGTCAGAGATGTTACCGGTGCTGCAGAGGTCGAATGCGAGACTGCGACTTCTTTCGATCGAAGTGTCAGACTCAGATCTTTGGGCCAGCAGGATGGCTAAACAGTTGGTGAGGAGACCGCAGTGGGCATGGAAACGCGTTCCGCGCTACACCCTCGACAGAATGGTAAGATTGTGGCAGGCCGCGGGTTCAGTTGTCACTCAGAGCAAACTGGCCCGTATCAGAACGTCTCTCGCAGCGATTGCCAGAAGGACACACAGTTTCATATTCAGAGTGTCGTATATCTGCAAAATCCAGTTTCCAGAGAACCTAGGCACGGCGGCGCTAAAAGAATTCCTTCTGCAATGCGTGAACGCGCGGTATCCCGAAGGGGCTGCAAGATCCTTCGTTCGACGACGGACCCGGGTGGTAAGAACTGCAAAGCAGAAGATTCTCAACCTGTTTTGCAACCTGAGTTCTGTTTCACTTTTTATTGACGATGCGAAGTGCAATTGCAGCCGGGCTGACGCTGAGCTACCCCGTAGACACGGACACGTCTGTTTTCGTACGACTGAGCTGACTGGCAAATTCGCGCCGCTGAACCGCTCCCTCAAGGACACGCCGAGACACTCTGACTACACGCCCGATCTTTTACTGTCTGGTACCTCTGACTACTTACAGCAGCTCGATCACTTTGAGCCCGTTTCGATGGCTTCACTACGAAAACTTCTACCCTGGAAATGCACAGTGGACGGCAAGAACTTTATCTTGATCGAGAACGTCTCTGATGCGGTATTCTTCGTGGCCGTCTGCGGCTGTGCTGGATTGGTCGTGCAGATCACCTGGCAACGATTCGTCATATTACTTAAGCGCCTCGATGCGTACGCCACGGCTTGTGGACAACAGAAAGTCTCGATCTTCGTGCACCTTCTTGCAGCAGTACGACGTCTACTTGCTTGGTCGAGACTCGTGACACACGACTATTGGATCACGCCTTATACGAAACAGGACGCCCTTACTTTCTGCTTCACGCTGTCTGATGAACTATTCGCGTCGCCTCTTGACTTTAATTTGCAGAGCGCTGTGTTTTGTACGCCATACCCTGAGGACACTATTTTCGGTGCGATTGACAACACGTATCGTATTTTGTGGCACGTGTGCGCTCTTGGGAACCCAATTTACACACTCTTTCATATTCGTAAAAGTATTGAGCACGCCCTCTTTTCTGCGAAATCCACGAGGAAGCCGGTTCGTATTGTTTTAATTGTTCCGTACTGGAAAAATTGGGACGCGATTGACGGTGTTGAGCTCGTTTGCCTGCTGTTAAAAAAGAAGTTTGCTTTCCTCGCCCCACAGAGTGCTCTGGGATTCCGTGACAGATCGACGGGTGCTAGGTTTGACGTGTCTGTGCTGCTAATCCAAAACGCGGCAGCAGCGAAGTGCAGACCCGTGACACAGCAGGGCCTGGCGAGAGTATCACGGGCGTTCGGATCGGCGGTGGGTGACACGGGCGTGTGCTATTCGGAAAAATGGGGCGTGAAGTTCTGTTGGCGCGCGGCAGCACAAGCCCGTCCGTGGGTCCGGCAATGCTCGGAGGAGTGGCAGATCTTTGACCGTTTTCGGACACTAATGAAGGGTGGAGTGGCGGCGGGCCTAATGCTTAACAAGCTTGGCGGGCCGGTAATGGAAGCTGTGCAACGGGCAGCTGCGAACGCGGAACGTGAGGCAACGGGTGCGGGTGATGGAGCACTGATGCCGACGGTACCCGAGTTGTGGACTTTGCTGAGTAAGATGGGAGGCTTGGCTCGGGGAGTGCTTGATCGTAATGTGGCGGTTGACTTTGGAGTCTGCCTCCAGGTCTACCAACAATGGCTGCGGGAAGAGCGGGATGGCGGGAACTACACACGGGTGGCACTGGAAAGCACGGAGGTGGTGAGGCAAATGAAGTTCCGATTCTCTTTGGCCGGCTTGGACCACGTGGCCCGGTTCTTCCTTGACGGATCGTTCGGGGTCCTCTATCTGATCGTGAAACACAAGGATGGCACACTGTGTGAGAAGAGGCGGCCGGTTGTACCCTGTTTTGACTCTCCTGACAGGATGCTCCAGAACCGAGTGGGCCGTGCCCTGTGTTTCCTGATCGAACAGCTTGATGGCCACTTTAACGTGCCAGCCACACAGGAGATCACGGGGAGATTGACACGGTTCAGCGAGGCGGTGGAAGGTGGTGACACTGTGATGGCGGCTGGCTTTGATGTAAAGGAAATGTACGTCCGACTAAAACCGTCGGTTGTCTTAACGGCGGTGGAGTTTGTCGTATGCCAGGCGATGCGTGATCAACGGGGTGTGTTGGTAAAGACTCGTGGAAGACGGGGAGTCAGTTGGTTCTCGGCCGGTACACCACGGCGGGTGGCAGTTCAATTAAAGGCGGCACATATTCTGGCAGGTGTCCGCTTTATCCTCGAGAACCGCTATCTCTTTGTGGCGGGGTGCCTCGTTCGGCAGGTGTGTGGGATCGGGATTGGCGGGGGAGCGAGCCCGGGTCTCGCACAATGCGTGTGCGTGTTTGGGGAGATGGAATGGACGAAATCCTTGGGAGCTGACAATCGTCTTTCAGGCATACAGTTTTTGGGGGCTCGGCTTATGGATGATTGCACTCTCTTGGCAACGACACACGGCTCCACGGCGGCAGACCGGCGATCCCTTCAAGAGATCTTCGACGGGTATGTCCACCAATGCTATCCTGATGGAGTGACGGTTGAACAAACCTCAGAAGGGCTATCCTGGGTCTTTTGTGGGATGCAGTTGACCGTCTCGGCGGGTGGTGTTGACACGAGAATGACTATGAAGAATGTCCTTGCTGGGGTGACAACGGGGGAACAACTTATCTTTTTCCCGTTTGTCTCCTTTGACTCTGACTGTTGCCGGGTTCAGAAGATGGCGAGCACCCTCAATGCCCTTTATCGGGTGGAAAGGCACTGCTCCAATGACGGACTTAAGGCGGCTGCTGTGGTCGATGTTCTTCGGGAGCTCTACTGGCAGTACCCCCGTGGTTGGCTCTTTGAGGCTTTGGAGAAAATGGTGGCTAGAACCCCTCCTGGCTTCTGGCACCGGCTTTTCAGGAATCTGGAGAGGCTCGGTCTTCGGCTATGATCCACTATAAGTGTAAATGTAAGAGATGGGAAGGGGGGCAAGCAATGGGTCGGGTGGGATGCAACACGGTGTTCGGTGGGGCCGTGCTGGGCTTGCCACTAGCGGTGGTGGGGAATGAGGGGCCTTCGGGCCAGTGCACTGGGGTTATCTGTGTAGAATCGGTTTCTGTGTAGCAGTTGATCCAGCTTATGACTTTATGTCTATGGCAGCCGAGGCCTTCGCAGGGTCAAGTATTCACGTGCTTGCCAGGCTGAAGAAACCTTGCCCTATCTTTCTGGGGCGCCATATTTATGTTGTCACAAACTTGGAAAACTGCTTATCAGAATCTGTTTCAGTGTTTCACGTATCTATTTTTTGGCAGTATTACGTGCTCGTGGGAACTTTGGAGGCACTTTTACGTAAGACAGTGTGGACTGAAATTTTCGACTTGTATTACGTGCTCGTGGGAACTTTTGTGGCACTTTTACGTAGTAAGACAATGTGTGGGCTGGATTTTCAATTTGTATTACGTGCTCGTGGGAACTTTTCAGAACTTTTTACGTGAGACAGTGAGCCTATTTTGACAGTTTTTTTACCCCTCAGTTGCTTACAGCCTATTGCTGTGGTACTAGAGTATTAAAAATTATGACAGCCCATGGCTCGAGACAGTGTATTATTACTCTAGGGAAGCTGGGGTATATGCCAGCTGTGAAACAGTTGGTCCCCCGTACCATAAGACATAGACAGTTGACTTTTTTATTAGTTTCTGCAAGCCTACTGACGAGGACTCTGGCGAGGTCCGAAAAGCTTCTAGGCAGCCAATCAAAAACTCCGGTATATTCCGTTATAAGTAACAGCAGTATTTGTTTATAAGAAAGATTATCAGTGCTGAAAAAACAAAGAGTACAACCTGCCTGTCTTTATCATCTGGCATTATTTTTGTTCGAGCCGGCACTCGGTCGTATTTTCCTATCACACTTATTACTGTGCTTATCTCTGCACATACCGTACGTTTAAAGCGAAAGTTTTAATTAAGAACCCACACTTACCGAGGCACTATACACCGTGAAAACGACACATTTGTGAAACTGGTGCTTTTGGCAAAAAATTCCATCCGTTCCATAGGGGTTAAAAGGGTGAGAAGAACGTCCAGGGTAATAAACATCACGAGGGCGGGCATGGGGGTGGTCGGGAGCTCCCCTGGGGCCCAGGCCACCACGTTCACCGTGGCGGTGACCTGCATCATTGTAGAAAGCGCTAGTTAGGGGCTTCGCTTTCGCTGATGTGTTGTAGATCCGCTGAATCGCGATTCCACAACTAACCAGGGTCAGCTCGGCGTGTTTCTTGCTTTTCAACCTTTTCAACCGCGTAATTCTCGTGCACCTGTTTGTAGGTTTGAGGACAGGTGCGACGCAGGAATAGCCGGACAGAATCCTCCCTCGAGATGTCGAGGCGGCTGTGTTGCCCCAAGTCCGTCGCAGCATTACTGACAGCGTCAGTGAAAGCCTTGATGAAATCCTTGGGGTTCACACCAGCCGGGACCTCCACCTTGCGAGTGAAGACGAAATCGGTCTGTGTGAAATCTTCCAAGTCGGGCATTACGTCCCTGACTAAGGCAGTCAAAATAACCTTGCCATCGTCAGGAAAATAACGGTGTGCTTCCCGAACTGAAGCGAGCGCTGGACCACCACAGAGATACTCCAACAACTCTTTCAAGAGTTTGTTAGCGTTGGGCATCACTGTGGCGGTTACGTCGTCCAGCCGGAAAGCGTGTGCGTAAAGGGGGTTAAATCGTATGAGGCGCGAGGTAAGCTCTTCAACGAGGGAGTCAAGTAGCAAACGAGCATTAGACTCGTCACCACAAAACCTCCACTCGTCGATGGCGTCCCCTTTGCCACACAACTTAGATTTAATTCCCCTCACGAGCGCTTCGATCTTCTGCTGGTCATCTAGGAAAATTCCAGCATCAACTTCGAATTTCTTTTCCGTCGCTGACTGTTGAGAAGCCGCTGCAACTGGCGTGGGCACCAGCTGGCCAAACTGCAATTGTCTTTTGGAGGCGCCAGCCGGGTGAGCTCTCAGTCTAGCTGAAGCCATCAGTTGGTACGGCGTTGACGCCATGCCGGCGATTTTAGCAGTTAGGTCAACTCGCGCGTTAGTGTCTTAGTGAACAAACCAAAATTCAAAAATGTGGTATAATCAAGGATCTAAAAAGTACACGGTAAAGCTCTCGTCAAGAGAAAACAAATTTACACTCGAGCAATTGATATAAAATAAGGGCAGGGGCTTCAAATTCAGGGTCAAAGGTTAGAAATTTACAGCCATGGGGTAGGGTAAGGTGAGAGAGGGCCGGCGATCGTGTTGTGAGGCTTGATGTTGACGCGCGTACCGCCTCGGAGACTGCGGTTAGCTACATACACCGGTCCATCTGATTCCTAAGCGATTGTGCTCACAACGGAAAACTTGCCTCTCACTCACACTACCTTACCCCGTGACTAGTGCCTTCTAGAACCTCATCCCTGATTCTCAGCCCCGCGCCCCTATAAAGGCTTTAGCCAGCCATACTCGGCGGTAATCAATAACCACCTAAGGCCGGTGGTGGGCGCAAACTTGTGAGAACACACACACAGTGAAGCACTACTAACAGGGTGCTACGCTCGCATATGTCAACCGTGAAACTGTGAAGCTATATATACACAAGATAATACGAAGTGATATAGCTTCCGCTGCAGAGTAGAAGTCTTCCAAAAATCTTTACGGCCCGTAAACTATATATCCGCTGGCCCGCTTTCGGCCACAACGGTCAAGGAAGGAAAATGCCCGAAATTTTGAAATTAAGTATGGGGGTTTGATAAAACGTGGCATTAGAGCGGGGTCTAGTTAAGACTGGGGTGCGATTTTGTGTGGCACCCTCTACCGAGCAGCGGTCGCCGATGTGGTTTTGCATTCTCGGGCATATTAACCGCTTCCTACGAATACCTCTGCAGACAATTTTTCGATGGAACCTTCAGTGACAATGCTTCATAAATCTAGAGGACACCTTTGTTCGGAGTTGTCTCTCATGAAAGAATTAAACCGTCCCTTTTCAATGGAAATTTCGGCAAATCGGTAATCGGAGGTTACGTTGTGGAATTCGCCATCTGCTCGCCTTTTTAAGAAGGCATGGACGAAGATTGGGGTTGTTGGGACGCGACCCATGATGGACCCTGGGTGCTTCTTGCGAGAATTAAAAGGCATGATGGATAAAGGATGTGACGCCTGCTATCTATGGCACGGAGGAATATGAGGCTATTGTTGGAATTTGAAACGGGTTAACTCCAGAGTTCGTTCTTGGGATCGTTCCCGCGCACGGCGCCCCGTGATTCATTATCCTAAGTCTTGGGATTTCCCTTCGTTTGGAAGCAAGTAATGCAATCAACACAATGGTTGCCTTTCCCAATGGTCGCACACGGGGTCATGGGATTGCCCACCCGAAAGGCTGAACACTCGACAAATCTGTGATCAGTTGCCTTTTCTTGCAGTCTGGCTTCACAGGACCTCGGGAGGATCTGTCACCCGGTATTCCTTGTGCAGGAAGTGTCAGGGATATTACCGATGACATATGTGTCATACATGTCATACATGTCATGTCATGTCATGTCATGTCATGTCATGTCATGTCATGTCATGTCATGTCATGTCATGTCATGTCATGTCATGTCATGCCATGCCATGCCATGCCATGCCATGCCATGCCATGCCATGCCATGCCATGCCATGTATCATAATGACATACAGTCGTCAAGTATTGTCAGTACGGTCGACTATGACGTGTACAGTCAGAATGTCTGTCATCCACCTAAGGTGAGTGGCATCTGTCATCGAGAGGCCAAGTATCTGGCATCGAGATGGCGAAGCAAGATGCATCTTTAAAAGAACGAACTGAATCGTTCTGTCAAGACGCATCTTCGCTTCTAGCATGCACTGAACAACATGCGAGCATCAATGGCTATATCGTCTAGCCGATGCGTCAAGTTCACCTAGTGCTCTCGGGTTCACAACCCGATGGTGGTAGCGCGTGCGACGCGTGAGAGCACTAGAGTATATGAGGAGCATTGGGCTCAAGCAGGCACTTCTGGTCCCAGATTGCTGCACTCATACCCACCAAACTCTTGCGCGTTGCTGTTACAGTTCAATAACAGCCGTGCCATACATCTGGTCCATCCAGGACCGTGACAATGGTATCTCTTCGCTCAGGCGAGAACGGGAACATACTTCAGTGTGTGCAGCATATTCATTACAGATATACTGTATAACAGCGCGACGACTTTTGCAAATATCGCAAATATCAGCGCAACTGTATAACAGCGCGACGACGTTTGCACATATCGCCAATATCAGCGCAACTATATTCGCATACGACAGCATTGCATCAGTGATTAAATTGCTAACGACAGCAGCGACGAGGTGTGCGCACGCACGTACGCATCGCATACTATAAATATACTGACAGCGATAAATTGTATAAGATGCGCGTGCATGCATCGCACATGTATACTGTCAGTGATAGCAAGTCATTGTACGACATGCGAGAATAACGCGCGCGAGTGAAAAATGAGCGTCAGCGATGCTCATCATTCGCAACAAGAATATATAATGCGCACGTATGAATGGATGAAGTAAGGCGCATGTATGCAAAAGTGAATGCAGTGCGCAGTCGCATCAAGCGGCTGTTATAAATAATGATACTACATATCATTATCATGCACACGTCAAATTGCGCAAATATATCATAAGATCATGTCATTCGTAACAAGAAATTGTGCGCGCGAGCTGCAGCATATTATAATGCAGCATGCAGTATATAGGTACATGATATCATTGCATGTTTCATATGTACGTTAGGCATCGATAGCCAGATGTTCTATAAAATAATCCAGGCAGCATAAGATGCCGGCTAGAATTATTAGACAGGAATTAGCTTAGATATCCATGACGAAGGATTTGGGAGTGGATATCTATTCTCCTGTTCATGATACAACCGTGCCGGATGCTCATCGGAACTGTCTGTGAAAATTTACCTGCATATCATCTAAAATATTACAAACTGAAATATATGATATATCATGCCATGTTATACGCTGTCCAGTGGTATACAGATTAGCATGGTTGATAAAGTTAACTTAACTTGACTTATCATTACATATTTCAGATGTATGTATTCAAACAGCACACACACACACACATACACACAGAGAGCAAAGATATATGCATGTGGAAAATGTGCGAACCAACAATGAGTGTAACATGCACACACACAGTAAGTATACATGAAAATACTCACCACAGTACTTATCTCAGTACATGTTTCGGATATATATATATATATATATATATTGACATTACTGGAATATCCCGGTTCAAGATATCAGACAGTCAGTGAACAAAATATAGATAAACTCTAAGCTAGATATACCCGGAACGGTCACGGAGACGGAACGGTCTCGAGTCTAGCTACCTGTGACACTCGGTGTGTCACGGGACAGGCTTACGGATCAGTCACGGTCCAGTGTTGGCTACCTAGGAATCTATCATAGGGGCCTGCACCGGGACTCCCGGTCAGGGCTGCCTATACAGATTTCAGCACACCGCCCCAGCACTGTGGCTGGTGACTGACAGGTAAGTCAGAGAAGTCAAGATAAGTTAGGGCAGGGGCTAGGGTGACAGACCTAACCGCCAATCAAACTGTGCAATTCTGAAACACAAATTTGAACCCTCTAGCTAGCACAAGTGCAGAAACCCACGGGCAAGAAGCTCCCGCTAAACAACTGAAAGGCACTGCGTCAGCAAACCAGCTTTAAAGATTGTAGTTGTCAAAGTAGAAAGTATAAAACCAATTTGAAGACCATGTTGAGGTCAAAGTACATCTCAGCACACCACCAGAGTGGTGTACTGTCAGAGCCAGAATAAAAGCTACTCGGGGTCAAAGTCCAGAGGGGCGCCGTCACCACAATGCTCACGGTAGTAGCCCGCAGCACTGCACTCCAGTGGGCCAGGCGGCCGGTGAACCACCGTCGCAGCACCCAGGGAGTGCAGTACCGCATCCAGAGTGACGGGGTCCAGCTCGGAGATACCAGGGTAGATGCACAAATCCCCCCTGCACAGCACAGGCTGCGGTGCAGCCTGACCCGATACCTGCACAGGGTCGATGTCATTGGCCGCCGTGTAGGCGGCAGCTCTCACTCCCATGATCGAGATGAAAAGGATGAGAGAGATGAAGTAATGAAACCCCCACGGACCCGCGTGTGCGGGGAAGCCCCATGGCGGCTTGCCACAACCGTAGGCGCGGGAAGCACCACCAGACTGAGGCACGTGGGCTGTGGACTCCGTCGGCGTGTTGCGAACGTGGTCAGTTAGCCTCATCATCGAGGCGTCGATGTCTGAGTCCCTCGTGAGGGACCATTTTGCTCGTGCGTGAACTACCATAACTCTGAAAGCCTGATGGGAGATGGTACGCCGTGGCGCGTTCGGGTAATGCCGTGGGGAAAATGTGACGTCACAGTTACGGAAAGAGCGGTAGAGTCATGCGAGCGAGGGGCACTGGAAGACGTCGTCGAGTTCGAAGGTGCTGCAGTCACCAGCCCAAGAATCGGTAGCAAGCGGGATCGGGGCAAGCGGAATACAGTAATCACTCACCGTTAAGACCGCTAAACCGACGATAAGAAAGTAGCCAGCGTTTCAGGGGGGGCGGGGGGCTACCCAAGTTGGTGAATATCGCTGGCTGGTTTTTGAAGGTTATGGCATGGACCAAAATAAGAAATATTGGTGCTGGCTGGCCGGCCTAAGATACGATTCTCCAATTTCTTATAGCTAAGAAAAAATTGCTGGCATTTGCAAATATTACATATGATATTATAGATATGTGACATCAATATATCACTTCTCTCAATATTTCATGTACATTTCATGTAGAACGATGCCCTTCAGTTCTAGATAATCTGTCTCCGAAATAATTTCGTCATCAAAATCCTGCTTAAGATCCTTAAGTTGTGCACGACTTACAGGGTCCATCGTTCGAAAAGTGAAAATTTTAAGAAAATGTCTGGGCTAGGTGGGTGTCCATGTAGATGGCTAAGAAATGCGCTGGCTGAGTGAAGAGATCGCGGTCCACTATTCATAGCGTTTTCATAGGACGCTGGCGCTGGCAGGGGGGGGGGTACCCAAGTTGGAGAATATCACTGGCTGGCCCCATATCTCCTGTTTTCTTAAAGGTGGTTGATTACTGTACCGTAAATGAACATTGCGCCAACGAAGCCCGGTCCAGGTCGAACCCCCATAGCTTCGGCCTAAAGTCGCTCACCGCAAACCGCGCATCTCAAAACCCCCGTGAGCACCCAAACGCGCCGTCGCGCACCACCTCTCCAAGCGGCTGCTTTAGCCAATCATGGCCAAATTAGCTGTGGAAAATATAGTGCAATGGGTCCACGACCTACTGGAATAGTATCCCGGTTCAAGATATCAGACAGTCAGTGAACCAATATAGATAAACTCTGTTAAGAAATAAACCCTAAGCTAGATATACCCGGAACGGTCACGGAGTCGGAACGGTCACGGAGTCGGAACGGTCTCGAGTCTAGCTACCTGTGACACTCGGTGTGTCACGGCACAGGCTTACGGATCAGTCACGGTCCAGTGTTGGCTACCTAGGAATCTGTCATAGGGGCCTGCACCGGGACTCCCGGTCAGGGCTGCCTATACAGATTTCAGCAGACATCACACTCAATCAGTAAGTAACAGACTATTGGGGATACGTGAACCAGTATGCATGTTTTTAGACGGTGTTTTTCTGTTACTATTCTCGGTTTATAGACGACGGGTGACCTGCCACGTCATCATAACGCGCAGTGTAATGCAGACACGTGGCAGCCACGTAGGTTGCGATATGCGTTTATGCGGTACGGTATGCCTTCATTATGCGGTTTGCTATTGTGGTTCGAGTGATCATCGAGCAATCAACGGAGAGAGATGTCTTTTTTGGATTGGGTGTGTTCATAAACACAAGCCCCGCGTCAAAAAACGCGGCTATACAACTATTATCACACGGGTATTGTTGCATGAACGGTGTCTATTCGTTTAATTACAAGTAGAATGTTTGCTAGTGTTAGTAGTGTTACAATATATATATGTCGCAAAAGCCATAAGGCAGCTGGTCGTACAACATATCATAGCGTTACTATTACATTGCAAAGTACGTAAGTTACTACCAGGCAAGAGATCTCGAATTAGTTCATTCCACGCCTTTCAGGCGCCGGAAAGTAATGGACTACTAATCTATCAGCTCCCAATATACTCCGTCTTCGTCGTAGGTTGCGATATGCGTTTATGCGATACGGTATGCCTTCATTATGCGGTTTGCTATTGTGGTTCGAGTGATCATCGAGCAATCGACGGAGAGAGATATCTTTTTGGATTGGGTGTGTTCATAAACACAAGCCCCGCGTATAAAAACCTATACAACTATACGGTCCAGTGTTGGCTACCTAGGAATCTGTCATAGGGGCCTGCACCGGGACTCCCGGTCAGGGCTGCCTATACAGATTTCAGCACACCACCCCAGCACTGTGGGTGGTGACTGACAGGTAAGTCAGAGAAGTTAGGGTAAGTTAGGGCAGAAGCTAGGGTGACAAGTCCTAACTGCTAATCCAACTGTGCTATTCTGATACACAATCTGGAACCCTCTAGCCGGCACAAGAGCAGAAACATACAGGCACTCAGGTCCTGCCAAACTACTATGTACTATAGTACATATATAAGTGGCCAAAAAAGGTGGAAAATGGGTAAAAATCGTTGGCGATAAATTTCAAAACTGAAATTTCGACTCCATTTTTTCACGAATTATGATTTTATACCTATTAAGGTATCTGAAAAACATAATGTGCACAGTCATATCTCGTGTAACACCCTAAATATCAGGTGTGTAACACCTAGGGGTATACAAAGTTGCTGTAACAAAATACGTGAAAAACTAATACGTATGATTTCAAAATGAAAATTTGGGTTTCATTTTTTTCGTTACTCCATTTTATTAGCTGTTGAAAAATATGCTCAAAATAGTACAGCACTTATAACACCCTATAACTATATATATTCACGTGTACAGTTACAGGGGTGTAACATACCTCCTAAAAACCACGTGATACACAGTGATATATTAAATGCAGTTTTGCTTCAATTTCTTCGAAAAATGTTCATACTGCTTTAATCTGACATAATTTAGGGTTACTGATACCAAGTAACACCCTAATATCACTGTGGGAGATAAGGGTCACTGTAACACTATATACCCTGAAATAAATGCCAATAAATACTAGCAAAACACTCTGTATTTGGCATTATGTCATGCTGAAATCAGCACAATCATGCCATATATCGGGCAACAACCCAAGAACTGTCGGGCAACAACCCAAAAACTGTCGGGCAACAACCCAAAAACTGTAGGGCGACAACCCAAGGACTGTTGGGCAACAACCCTAAAACTGTATAAGCTGCTTCCTATAAGGACTGCATGCTACATTATGAGGTATAAAGGCAACTGACAACTGCCTGTGTGTTCACACTTCCTTGAGGAGGGAAGAAGGTGGAACCATATATACATACATCACCTCATTATATAATGTACAGACATAATATACACACATATTCATTTTATATTCCGATCTGGTGATTTCTGATGGATTGCTTTTGATAAAACCACTGCATCCACAAGTAACGTTGAAATCTGTACAACGTTAAAACCCACCGTCACTAACAAAGTGTAAATTCGGATGGGAAACTACATCCCAATGACTATAAGTTGACTATTGCTCAGCATTTACATCCTCGAGTAAGTGCGGAATGCTGAACTATATATATAACATATAACCTGATACCATGCTTAATTGCATATCCCGGATCAGAAGATGATAGTTATATAATGTATATATATATATATATATATATATCCCACCTGATACACTTTGGCACTTTAGCCGTACATAAGAGTGGGAAGGACGGGTGCATCGCTGTAGAACTGGTTGATATAGTCCCAGTACTGAAGGCAGAATGTGGCATCCGAATAACAGCTGATAACTGTTGGGTGACCACCATGCAAAACCTTCCAAGCGTAACTCCTTTGTCCTAAGATGCAAGTGAATTGTTCATAATACGTTGACATCACATAAAAGCATTCTGAGGAAACCCTTATATATTCATATGAGTTGTCATCACTTCAAATGACATGGGTTTCGAATCATCGAAATGAGTATAACTCCGATGAATTCATTAGTACAGAACAGCTGCTGAGATTATTCATCCGGCTGGATTGCAATCATTTACAATCCCTGTACATTCCGGTGACATATTTTGCACTGGACTGATCACCACATTTGGTATAATCTGTGATATATAAATCATCAGAAAACGCATTGCAATCAGTACAATGCTGTCTAAACTCACAAAGATGAGTAATAGATTTTCTCAGATGTAATAAATTGAGGCACAATGTGACCTACGCTAAAATCGCGTATGCTCGGGCACTGTATTGTGACCTGCGCTAAGATCGCGTATGCATGGACACAATATGACTCGTGCCGATGACGTGGACACAATTCATACAACCTCCGGTACAAACGGACAAGGTTGACTGCCACGACATCACATCTGAAATCAATAAATCACTCAGAGAGAAGGTGTTGACATCAGTACAACACCATTATACATATAGTCATGAGGAGTTTAAAGAAGACACAGTCCCTCCGATAATGACAAACATGGTACACATATTACCATGCTCTCTGATTATATATTTGATATCCCACAGCATACGATGATGGTAATGGCAAACCACTTCGTCGCTGGAGGGTAGTATTGTATTTTATACAACACATGCAAGACGCATGCATGGGCACTATATGACCCACGCTGATGACGTGGATTCGGGCTGCATCCCAAGAACTGCGATGCACCTTCGGTGCAATGGGCTGCAACCCGAGAACCGCTATCCAGCTTCATAGTAAGCTTCCACGTCATCACATAGAGGTCGGACCTCTGTTGTATTTAAACGGCGCTTGACAACCGCCTAGCAATACACTTCCTTGAGGGGGGAAGATGATAAGCTAAAAATACAACTAAAAACCAAATAATTAATAAAGACAAATAATAAAACAAATAGGTTGCATCATCGTTTTTGTTTTGGTAATCATGACTATATACAGTCAAACCATGCAGAATTCCATGAAGTTGACACACATATGTATCGAACATTTCTAAGGTCATCAGCCATGACGTACATATGAGCTTATTTTTGAAGACCTAGACATTTGTATACATCTGGTCTAGCATGTATCCAGACTAGAATTGTATATTGACTCGGTGCAAGCACTATAGCCTCTGCCACCGATGATCATTGAAAAGGGCAACCATTCTTGATATTTCATACATATCATCTGATTGGATCATTAAAGGTGTCAAGATTACTCAATGCAATATGCAGGCTACGGCCTGAGTACAACACCTATATAGGTCAAAGCCATTGAGCTGACCAATGCAGCATAAATGCTAGCTGCCTTTGAAGACTACATAATAACTCTATTGCCCTTATGTCTTGAAATGTATCCGTGTATTGGTATCTCTTTGAGGTAGTCATGCCTGCTGAATGAGCCATACCGGTCATCTTGTCTTCATTGATCATTACATACCTGATCACACCGCCATTGAACAATGCCTATTCTGTGAGATTATCATATCACGAGGCATTTCAGTAGTGCACATTAAACAATTGCAGTGCAGCAAAGATCATCAGCTCTTCATCAAATCTTTAAAGGTTGAGTTGTTGTCAAAAGTATTGATTTATCAAACACCATATCTCAGAGGTCTATCCATCATGGAAGACAGAATCCGTGCAATCATGGCTATTCAGCCTCCAACATAGCTAACATAGCTATCCAGCCTATGACCCAACCGTTGGTAAGCAGCCTCTACGCCGTATGGCTAAAGATGACAAATAATCTCTCGGTCATTCTTGGGCATAGTCAGCCAATTCAGGATATTTATCCCGAAATTCTCCAAGAGTCACTCATGTTTTCTATGTGTCATATGAAAACAGCCAACATATCGCCCTATGAAAGGAATCATCTCCTTCAGCAAGGGGAAGTGGTTATGCTGTAAAATTGACCAGTCTGATCATCATAAAAGTGACAGATTTGAAAAAATCGATTGAAACTTGTATTGAAAATGACCATTCCTTAAGATAAGGTATTGCACCTAAGGGAATAAAGGTTTCATCGTCTGAAATAGGAACGGAGTTTTTCATTGACTCTAGTTCCTGAATCCAGAATCACATAGAAAATATATTCTATCATGTGCATATAGAAAGTACATTAGATTCAGATTCTGAGCATACAAGTGGACTTGAATGCACTCGGGTTTGTACTGAGTTGCAATTGTCCAAAGTTTTTATTCTGACATCACTACTTATTTGTGGAATAGCATACAATGGTATAAACCATCCACATATAGATTGACATCATACTTGTGGTTTCATATCATTTTGGCACATAAGACACGCATGCTTCATTGAGGAATTAAGACTCTTTGAAAGCTCATTCTGGAATGTTTAGAAATTTGTCGCCTCGTCCATTAGGCCACGAAGTCTTGGAAAAGCCATGTCGGGGCTCGAACCCGCAATCTGCATATGGTTTCCAAGCGCAGTGCATTCTGAATAGTGTATGCCCAAAAATAAAATGGGTACCATAGAGATAAGTGATCATGTACTGACGAAGATACACATATCACTAGGCGATGCCATGTTCAAGTCACAATGAAATGATATACCAGCCATCCATCAACTACGGAAATACAGCTCGTAGTAAGTTGTTGTCATTACAGACACTTCTTGATTGACTCTCCATTAGCTTCGATACCAAAGTTAACTTCGGTACCATCACTGATTTCGTTCTTCATTATGCCAATCATTATCCAGAAACATTGTCTAAGTTGGGCACGCCATTGTCTAAGTTGGGCACACCATTGTCTAAGTTGGGCACAGCATTGTCTAAGTTGGGCACACTATTGTGACCCTGAACTGACAATGTATGTGGGCTGCATCCCAAAAACTGCATATTGAATCATAATGAATTGACATTGGCATTTGACAACATCTGGCATTTGCCACATTCAAAAGCGTCAGGCAAATTGCCGGTACGACGCTGAAAGAATCGGTGTTCATATTGACATTGTTACCTCGAAAGCACTTGATTCGATGAGTAATCTCAGTCTGATTTTCTATCAAACCATTTTTCACATAGCATGATAATTGAATGGTCAAACATTCTCCATCACCATCTGAATGGTTTGATACACCTCTTTTTAAAGGGGAAGGAAGGAGTATAGATTCATTCATCTTCATCAGCTGCCACAAACTGATCTATATCATTTTGATTTTACATCATTGTGATTTTGCTTGGAAGATTAAAAATCTTATGAAAAGTTCCAGCATCTGTGTATAGCAGTCATAAAGTTTGATGACACGGTACATCATGCCGATTGAAGCATCAAATGAAGTCTTTATTTGACTTACTGACACATGAAGTTCATTATGAAGAAATCATAGATGCATATTTCTCCGGCTCTATCATATTATATGAAGGGCACTGACATAGGAGAACGATGGTTTTTTAAATGTGAATAAGCTATATTGTAAGCTTACGACCATCACTGTGACGTCAACAGCCTGAGATGCTGATTGTTGAATTTCAAGAGTTAAAGGATTCGTTGAATCAGCCTTGGTAACATGTGTTTTGATTAATGAGTTGTTGATCCACGGCTTTCCCCCAAATCTAAGAGAAGCTGGCGCACAAGTTGTTGCCAGTGTCAGAAGGGAAACATCAAAGCCAAAGGATTGCCATTGTGCCATTCAGGCATCGAATTCA
>LGRX02001212.1:0-22733 GCA_001247695.2 Cymbomonas tetramitiformis | reverse complement strand
AAGAGGTCCAAGTGCCACCTGTTGAAGAAATCCTTGCGGTTCCTTGGCCACTGTATCTCCGCAGATGGCTGCAGACCCCAACACGACAAGGTGGCTGCAGTGAGGGACTGGCCCGAGCTGGAGACGGTTACCCACGTCAGGCAGTTCTTGGGCCTAGCGGGGTATTACCGCAGGTTCATTCACTGCTTCTCCGAGATCGCCCAGCCCCTCACCCGGTTGACCAAGTCGGACGTACCCTGGGAGTGGGGTCCCATGCAGCAGTGGGCCTTCGAGGAGCTGAAGAAGGCCCTCACATCAGCGCCAGTGCTCGCCTTGCCCAACATTAAGGGTGCCGCAGACGGCACAGCGCCTTTCGTGGTGCAGACGGATGCTAGCGGCATCGCTCTTGGGGGAGTACTTATGCAAGACAATGGAGATGGTCTTGGGCTGCGCGTGATAGCATACGAGAGCCGCCAGTTCTCAGCCGCCGAGCAGAATTACCACACCGGCGAGCGTGAGCTAGGTGCTCTACACCACTGTACCACCGTCACCTGGCGGCATTACCTCATCTTCACCAACTTCCGCATCCAGGGTGATCACCGCCCCCTTGAATGGCTGATGGAACCTGGCAGAGAGCTTAGCCGCAGACAGGCACGCTGGTACATGGATCTGGTGGAGGTGGGAGTCCCGAGAATGGAGTACATCAAGGGAGCGCTGCTGCTGGTACCAGACGCCCTGTCCAGAAGACCCGACTTCAAAGACAAGGACGTTCGCGAGGGGTTGAAGGAGGCAGGAGTGATCGACCCCACCTCAGACCTGCCGAAAGACCCTCTGGCAACGCTGGAGTCTGAATGCTTCTCCAGCTCACCACCCGCAGCTCATCCCCACTGGGCTCAGACGGTTGACTGTTGGCTCTCAGCAGTGGAGACCCTCTCCGTGGCGGAACAGGCCATGGACATGGGGGAGACCATCGCTCTCGTTAATCCGAAGCTCTATAAGGGAATGAAGGAGGATCACCCCGACTTCGACATGCCTGATTGGCCTGAAGCTGATAGCGCGAAGCCGACAGAAGCTCCACACCAACCCCCTGACAGAGCTCCACCTCAGATAAGGATAACGAGGAGCATGTCACGCGCTGGAAGAGCCCCTACGACCCCAGCGCCTCCACAGTTGGCGTCACCGAAGACGCGAACGCCATCACGAGCTGACGCATCGGAGGCGCCCACTGAGAAGGTGCCAGTGAGCTCACCACCCCCGCAGCAGGCGCCCCAGCAGTCAGCTCCATCCCCGGTCCTTCACCCGCAAAAACGGCAGACTCCCCCCGAAGACTCACAGAATTGGCGTGTCCGAGCAGAGTACTCCTCGAAGTACGCCGAGAAGTTTGGACCCTTCGATGTGGACGCCTGTTGTGACTTTGGCGGCCGCAACAGACAGGCGGATAGATTCTGGACAGACTGCCTTTCAGAGAAATGGAGGGGCCTTCGGGTTTGGTGTAACCCTCCATATAACTCCAAGCACATTACGGTGGAGGCGATTTTGAACAAGTATATCGCAGAATGGAAGGCAGATCCAGAAAACACCTCAGCAGTCTTCGTTCTACCAGATCACCAGTCCAAGCTCCCCGCGTGGCGCAAACTTTTCAGAAAGGCCAATATGCAGATCGTGGAGGTCATCCCTACTCACGATGATAAGGGCGAGCCCAATCAGTTCTTCGAGAACCCAGATGGGAAGGCCTTCGACCTTCGTTGGCCTGTTCTGATAGTACACGCCCCTCCCGCCAAACCACAGCCGGCACGCGTGAGGCACCCGCGAACGGCCCCCGCTGTGATAAGGACAGGTGAGGCGGCAGCCTTCAGAGACGCAACCTCCCAGCAGTCGGACTCAAAGTTCCTGCGTGCGTTGAAAGCGGAGTACACCCGAGAGGGGACACTTCGTTCGCTACGGGAGAAAGTGAAGGCGGCACCACACCAATGCCTACAGGACTTCAGGCTGGTGGGTGAAGTAGTTTGGAGGACCGCAGCAGGGAGATATCAGTTGGTGCTGGGGGAGGACTCTCCACTTCGAGAAGTAGTGATTCGCCATGCTCATGAGTCATTGTCCTCGGGTCATACTGGGCGAGACAAGACTCTGGAGAGGGTGCTGCGACGCTTCTATTGGCGTGGTGCCGCGGAAGATGTGGGCACCTGGGTTGCATCCTGCGCAGTGTGCCAATCAGTGAGACCGCGGGGAACTTACCCGGATGGGTTGCTAAACCCTCATAGCATCCCGAACAGGCCATGGCAGGATGTCGCGGTGGACTTCGTCACCGGCCTGCCGGTATCGGAGAGGGGCAATGATGCTTTCGTGGCCTTCACCTGCAAGCTGACGAAGATGGTCCACGTTGTGCCGATGAACTTCGGCGACAGCTCCGCAGCTGTGGTGGCCAGAATCTACTTTGACTCGGTGTGGCGCTTACATGGCGCGCCTATGAAGATTGTCTCTGATCGTGACCCGCGGTTTCAAGATGCTTTCTGGCAGGAACTCATGAGACTGATGGGTGTAAAAGTGGCTCGCACCACGCCGTACAACCCTCGGTCTGACGGCCAGGCGGAACACAGCAACAGAGTTATTGAGGACATGCTCAGGTCCTTTGTTGACGCCAATGTGGAGGACTGGGATCTGTTCACCACTAACGTGGAGTTCGCGATCAATGACTCCAGGAGTGAATCTACTGGCTTCACGCCGTTTGAACTGGTGTTCGGGTTCTCGCCGCTGTCGCAGTTGGATCTTTTCCTGGAGGCCGCGCAGTCCACCGCTGGACGACGAACTGGGGGAGTAGGCACCGCACACGAAGTGGCTGTGAAATTTTCGTCGCAGCTGCGGGACGCCAGGCAGCGGTTGGAGCTGGCTCAACAGCGACAGCGCGAACAGTTTGATCGCAGACACGGGCAGCGGGAGTATGCTGTTGGAGATCTGGTCTGGATAGAGGCGAAACATCTTACGGAAAAGGTGATGGATCGCTCCATCTGTAGGAAACTGACCAAGCGCTGGCATCGATGGACCAGTTCCTGTGACCGAACGCTTCTTCAGCGATATACAGATGACCATGCCCGAGGCCGACAGAGGAGCTCCCGTAGCCTACCGCCTACGCCTCCCTCCTCACTGGCGGATTCACGACGTGTTCGCTCAACATCGCCTCAAACCGTACACCAGCGGTCAAGATGCTTTTGCCGCCCGCGATCACCTAGCAGTACCTGAAGAGGTGGTAGTGGACGGTCAGAAGGAAGCACACGTTGAGCGTATCCTTGCACGTCGAGTGCGGTCTGTTCGAGGAAAGGAGGTGGAAGAGTGGAAGGTTCGCTGGACTGGCTACTCCAAAGCTCACGACCAATGGAGGACGCGTGACAAACTTGAACGCGGAAGTCCACTTCAACAACTTCGTGAATTCGAGCAAGCGAGACTGCACATGGAAGCGCAAGTCCGCGACGAAGCCACTCGGCGACGCGAGCAGCGTGGCCGCCACTCCGCTCAAGCCGGAATGACACTGGCCCACCTCATCACCAATCCCTGCGATGAACTGGACCAGCTCGAACAAATGGAAGATGATATCCCCCTGCCGTGGGAACGCCAGGAGCGCGTGGAAGATGGGTCGTTGGCACTGGTGACAGAGCTGCTGGCAATACAGGCAAAAACAACCCGCACGCCCAGGATTCTCGTACTTTTCAGCGGTACTGGCTCAGTAGAGAGGGAATTCCTAAATTGCTTCCCCTCCGCCTCAGTGGTGACCCTCGACTCCGGGCATATCTGGCAACCCACTCATGTGTGTGACATCCTGCAATGGGACTACAGGCAATACCCGCCTGGATTCTTCGATGTTATTTGGGCAAGTCCCCCCTGCAGGCAGTACAGTCAAGCGCGCACCACTGGTGGACCCCCTGACCTTCCCCAGGCTGACAAAATCGTACGACGAGCATTGCAGATCATTGACTACCTAGAGCCAAAACATTGGTTCATGGAAAACCCCAGAGGTCGCTTCCCTAACGCGCTACGGCTTCGCCCTATGATGCGCCAGCTTCCCCCACCGCTGGTGTGTACCTACTGCATGTATGGTACGCAGTACATGAAACCCACCTGCATATGGACGAACTCAGCACCACCCTCGCCCCTGCTACGCTGTACTACTTCAACACCGTGTGCGTGCAGATGGGCAACCGGTGCTCACCCAGAGACTGCTCAGCTTGGACCTCACCCGCAGCAGACTGGAGCAGGTCGATCTGCGAGTGTATACCCCGTACCAGCACTCCTGCTACGACAACTTTTCCGACATTTACGCCTCCGCGACACTGAAGACCCGCTTTAGATTCCAAGTGGCACCCTTCTTCTTGAAAGTGGTGCCCTGGTAGCGGCAGGCGAACTATGCTCGAAGAGGAACCAGAGAACCTAAGAACTGGAAACAGCAAGGAACCAGAGAACCTAAGAACTGGAACTTAGATGGGTACCTTAGCGGAGTGATCCCAGGAGGTAGACCACTCCTAAGGGGGGGAGAGTTGTGCCCGGAGGCACAGCGTGAGCCGATATGTCTATACGTTCGTATGTGTGTCATCGGGGGTAATCTGGGATTGGCACGATGACAGTGAGATTGGGCTTGAAATCACGATGAGAATGAATACCAGATGTCCGGGGTATGACAGTATGACACTATGACACTATGACAGTATGACAGTATGACACTATAGTAGTATGACAGTACTGTGGGGGGTGTCATCGTGGAACTCAGTCAGACCCTCGAAGAATGGTCAGATTCGCATCGGGGTTGAAAAGACAATGAAATCGAATATCAGATATTAAGGTTATGACAGTATGACAGTATGACGCTATGACAGTATGACAGTATGACAGTACAGTAGTATGACAGTACTGTGGGGCAGTCATCGTGTCAGCCTGTTGGCATAACATCTGAATCGAGAATGACGAATCGGAATTAGAAATGAGATCGGATCGGGAACTGAACGTTGAGCCGAAGTGTGACATCGGCTCTAGAGTGGTTGACCCTGCAACCTGAGTGACGAGTGAATAAGTAGAGCACTTGAGAAGTGTTTAGCCTTCAGAACTCGGAACCGAATTATCGTTTGTACCTCAATCTGGCCCTGATCCAGTATATTATAAAAATCCGAATTGTGTACCTTTGCACGTTCAATCAAAAACATATCTCCGAGCATCTGTCGTCGTGCCCCTGGCACATTCCACCCATCAATGCAGATCCGTCTGCATGGTTCTTTGACATCTTAGGCTCATATGATGCATACAGTCGTTTCAAGATCCCAAAATGGCACGCTGGTTATGATAATACCCAGACCAGATTCGACAAGATAGGGTTCTTCGACAATATCAGCCGCATGAAGCCTGATATGAGCAGATATCAGGATCCTGAAAACGAGCCTCAGGAACCAGATGATGAATATACTGCAGACAATCCTCCAATGATCTTCACAGATCCAGATGCAGATCCAGCACCAGCATCAGCACCACCCAGTTTGGTTCCCAAGGTGAAAATGACACCACCAAAGGAATACAAATCAGGATTGGACGCAGAGGTTTGGTTGGAAACCGTGGATAGATACTTCCAATTCACGTATCCAGGAGTTCCAGACAAAGACCTGATCACAGTTTTCCTGACCCTCATACAGAATAATGACCGACACTATTTCCAGGTCGTGGCAAATCAACCAGATGCCACATATGCAGGGATCAGAGGGATTTTCCTCAGACAGTTTGGTAACCCCCATAAAAGATCAGTGGCTAAAAAACATCTAATGTCACTGATGCAAGGAAACCAGACTTTCTCAGATTATCTACGCACATTCACTTCACTGGCTGCATTGGCAGCAGTTGAACTGGAAGATGTGTTGATAAAGGACAGATTTGTCAACAGCATAGATCCAGAACTTCGCAAACAGTTCCATTTACGATTCCTGACAGAGACAGAAAGGAATAATATGTCGTGGTCACTAACCACACAGATACTGCTCGACTTGAACTATGTCATTCATTCGAAGCAGTCAGAGACTCTTCATTATCGAGGGCAGAAGGAACAGTCATCTGGAGGTCCAGCCAAAAAGGATAAGGACAGAGGACGTGGCCATAAGCCATATGACAGATCCAACAAAAATCGGAATTGGAATCAGAATGGCAGCCAGAAGTCCAATCAGAATCAGAACAAAGGAAAAGGTGGTAAAGGCAAGGGCAAAGGAAAAGGAAAAGGACAATCACAGAAAGATAAGACTTGCCATCGTTGTGGTCGTCCTGGCCACATCGAGAAGGATTGTTGGGCCACCAGTACCAATGATGGAAAGGAGATCAAGGGTAAGCCACCAGCTCAGAGTCCTTTTCAGAATCAGAGACAGCCACAGAAGAATCAGGGTGCTAAAGATGGGTCTGGCAAACTCATCAATACGATCAACACCTTGGTCAAGGAACTGAAAAATCAGCATAGCATCAATGCAGCAGTTGCAACTTCAGATCCAGTTCCATCAGCTCCAGCTCCTCAGGGAAACTCTCAGGGTACTGCGCAGGTACCGGTGATGAGAGCACCCCGAGGGTAGATCATCCTGAAGATGCCACTGAAGCAAGTGGCCGGATTGAGAGTATCTCAGAAGAAGTCCTATCCAGTCTGACATTGCAGTTTCAGCAGATGGACAATCCCACAGAACACATCGCACAGATGCAGTCTCAAACAGCACAGCTGAAATCACAGAAGAAGCTGTTGTTGTATAAAGGGAAAGTTTATGGACAGAGTACTCACATTTTGGTAGATCCAGGAGCCACATCATCTTTCATCGACAGACAGTTCGCTGCTCAGCTTGGTATAGCTCCCACAGATTCTTCATCATTTTCAGTGGGATTGGCTGGAGGAAGCCAACTACCTTGCACATCCTATCTTCCCAAGGCTACATTTTCTTTGGGCAAGTATAAGGATACAGAAGATTTCTACATCATTGACATGAAACCATTCACTGTCATTCTGGGTCAAGATTGGTTGGAGAGGAGGAATCCACACATTGACTTTCAGACCAAAAATCTGACGATCACTAGGAAGCATTCATCAGGCTCCAGTATTCGCACAGTATTGTCCAGAGTTGAGCAGACTCCAGACTCAGATGGCCTTCCTGAAATGGAATTGGTCAGCGCCACCACCATGAGAAAACATCTCCGTCGCATTCGATCCAGTGGTTCGGCTGAAGAAGCCGTAGCATATCTCTTTTTCCTCTCCGAGGTCGATGGTGAATTGGTCTTTGCAGCAGCAGACTCAGACACCACAATGGAAGACCCCGAGGTCACAGCAGAACGTGATCAAGTGAGAGAAGACTTTTCAGACGTTTTCCAGGAGGATCTTCCGGCTGGTCATAGGCCAGAACGGTTTGAAGGTGGATATCATAGAATCGACATCGAACCTGGACATAAGCCTCCGTCACAGCCAGTGCGCACCATTCCAGCACCCATGATGGAGGAGCTCAAACGGCAAATCATAAAATATGTCGAGTTGGGTATCCTTCGTCCATCATCATCGCCATATGGATGCCCAATCATTTTCGCTCCTAAGCCAGGGGGAAAGTGGAGGATGTGTTGTGATTATCGTGCCCTGAATAACATCACCATAAAGGACACGTATCCACTACCACCACATGACACCCTACTAGAGCAGCTGAAGGGAGCACGCTGGTTCAGTAGATTTGATTTCAACCAGTTCTTCCACCAAATCCCCATTCATCCAGACGACATTCATAAAACTGCTATTCGCACCAGATACGGTTCTTATGAATGGACAGTTATGCCTTTTGGATTGACCAATGCTCCTGCAACAGCACTTCGTGTAGGAAATCGGGCATTCTTTGACTTCATCGACCAGTTCCTTGTCATATTCATGGACGACACTATTGTACACAGTCCAGATTTTGACAGCCATGTGAAGCATGTTCGACAGTTCCTCCAGCGTTGCAGAGATCACCAGTTCTACATCAGGCCTTCCAAGGTGGAGTTGTTCGTCAGATCTATAGACTTTATCGGACATCACATCTCTGAAGCAGGCCTATCCATCATCGAAGACAGAATCAGAGCAGTCATGGCAATTCAGCCTCCAGTGTCTTATGGTCCCACCGTTGGAAAGCAGCCTCTACGCCGTATGGCTAAAGATGGCAAGTCATCCCTTCGGTCATTCTTGGGCATGGTTGGTCAATTTAGGAGATTCATACCAAAGTTCTCCAAAGTTGCCGAACCTCTCAATCGTCTCCTTAAAGATAATGCAGAGTTTGTCTGGGAAACTGAGCAGCAGCAGGCATTTGATAACCTCAAAAGTGCCATCTGTAACGCTCCAGTATTGCAGCTTCCAGATCAGAAACTGCCATCTATTATGGAGGTCGATGGATCAGGCACACACGTTGGTCAAGTAATACTCCAGGATCAAGGAAAAGGTATGAAGCCATGTGGTTATCACAGCGTCACTCTATCCGATACACAGAGACGTTGGCCTATTCCTGAGATCGAGCTATTTGCCATTGTGGAAGGCTTCCGATTCTTTCGCCACATCTTGTTGGGAGCTCCTGAGACTATTGTACGCTCAGATCATCAGCCACTGGTTTATTTCCAGACCAAATCCACACTGAGCCCCAAGCAGGCACGGTGGTTGGATGAGCTCTCTGAATACAACTTCCGTATAGAGCACATTGCTGGCGAAAAGAATAAGGTTGCAGACGCACTCACGCGTATCTCTGCACTTTTTGAACTTACTGATTGTCTTCATCATATGGACATCAGCGAGGTCATTCCATCTGCAGATCCTACATTCATTGCTCTTATATCTTCTTCATCAGCTCATCAGCTACACGACATCATTATATCCGAGTATGATCGTGACACATTTGCACAGACTATTTTGGCTAAGCTGACATCATCGACTTCGTCACAGTCAGTCAGCAGCTACAGCTTCGAGCTCATTCAGGGGTTGATCTATCGTAAGACCATATATGGCAGACAGCTGTACATTCCACCAACAGCTAAAGTTCCCACAGATGACGGTGAGATCACACAACTTCGCCACATTCTTCTTCATGAGTGCCACTCAGCCACTATTTCTGGTCATGTAGGCAAAAATCGCATGCTTCATCTTCTGCGTAGCCGGTATTATTGGCCAGGAATGACAACGGCAGCCATCAAGTACATTCGGGAGTGCCCCGTTTGTCAGCGCCAGAAAACGAGGCGACACAAGCCTTATGGTCAGGCACATAAGCGCTCTTCGCACACGAGACACCCCTGGAGCCTGGCTCCGGGTTGTTCGCTGACATGGTGTTGGCAGGTGACCTTCGGTTTCAGTCAATGACCGAACAACATCACAGTGAGACCCGGGAGGAAGGGGGGGCTTGGGGGCCGAGGTCTTGGAGTTCACAGCTGGAGTCTGTAACTGGACCGGAGCCCGGCCCTCCCGTGGAGCTGCGGCGGTCCCTTCCCTCACGGGTTTCAAAGGTTGTTACGCCTCCCGGCCTCACCGACAGGGAGCAGGACCACTGGGACAGGCTGTGGTGTGAGGATCACACCCAGCCCACCCAGTGGCACGACACCCTGCCGGCTTCGGCCGCAACGACACCGAGGGTTCCACGAGTACCGCCTCCGGTGATGCCCTTCCCTCCCAGCTCTGGCCCGTGCTTTGTCACTGCAGGAGCTGGACTATATGCCACGGCCACGGACCCCCCTGCCAGCGGGCACGGGGTGCCTGCGGGGTCCGTGGTCGAGGCCTCGGACGAGACCGACGGCCCTGAGCCCCGTGGCTCAGGGGAAGGACAGCACTATGACCCTCCACCCCCCGTCACTGGACCTACACTGCGTAGGGGTGTAGGTAGGGGTGGTGTACCATTCTACAGACATGCTCTCGTCTCCACACTTGTTGTCCTCGGCTTCCTGGGCTGTGCCATGGCAGATGTAGACTTGCTTCAGGGACAGGAGGATGCCTCGGACAGATTGAGACTGCTGTCACCTGGGGGCCCACGGGGAGGGGCCCAGGGGACGGGGACGGGGATACTGTATGACTGGGGCTCTGATGGTGGCACTTGGGCTGGTAACAATGGGAACAGTGGTTCTTGTGATTGGGAATGGTCAGATTCTGGGACTGGACACTCCTCCTCTGGATCTGGCACAGGAGACCCTCACAGTGACCACGGCCAGTTCACCAGCTCGGGTATGCCGCCCGATGCCGCCTCACAAATACAACTGTTCCGGTCAACTATAACAGCAGACAGTGAGGACCGCCGCAGGCGGTCCCGACACCTCACGGCTCTAGCCTTGGCAACCTTTCTGGCTATTATCATTCAGTGCCTATTCCTATTCTTCATGGACTTCCAGTCAATATCAGGCGACAGTACAGTGGACAGAGGTGTCGGTGGTGTTGGCTCCGTGGCTTGGCAGCAGACTGGCAGTGTCCTCGAGACCACCTCACACCTGGCACACCTCATGATCACTGTCGGTGGTGCCGTGGTGCACATGTCTTGGTGGCTCGGCTTCACTTGGACGGCACACGGCACACCACCACCTGGGCTAGTGTTCACCTGTAGCCCTGTTGTCTCGGCCTATGCACTATCACGGGACGGCGATGGCATTGTGGTAGACTCTGGTGCCACTGGAAATATCACAGGCACCAGGTCCAGGATCTCGGCTCTAGACACCTCCGCTACTATTGGCTTCTCTACGGTGATGACAGGTCCCGTATCCCGAACTGACGGGACCTGTACACTACACCTCTATGGCCGTGAGATACTGTCAGGGGAGATAGACGAGTACACTATACCTGGCTGCCACTTCAAGGAAGGCGCCAGGACACTCCTATCTACCCGGGTTATGCTCCGGCATGGCTTCAGTTCCCCAGACTTCATTACCATGACCTATACCCACCTGGACTCAGGCAGAACATATCGTATCACAGACAATCAGGTGGATTACCTCTGGGATGAGCCGTAGCGCCCGCACTCTCACCACTTCGGCTCAGCAGCTGTCAGGACCCGCACAGGAGACTCATCAGACTGGCAGTGGAGTAATAGCGAGTACACTAAATGGGCTACTACTCACGGCTCTCCTACAACTACGGCTAAACTTGGTACTCCGGCTTTTGATGTATCTATGTATGGGGACTCTCTGCCTGTTGGAGAGGGTAACAATCATCCGGCTCTTGAGCACTGGTCTATTTCAGATGATTGTCACACCAAACAGTGGACGGGTCAGTTCTTCTATGGCAACATTCCCTTCAGTATCAGTATGATTGACAGAATGCTGACTAAGGGCAACCATGACTTTCTCCTTGACCCGCATAATACCACCTACTTCTGGATTGTCCCGTATATGCCACAACACCAGATATGGCACAAGACTTGTACTATGGAGGTACTACACATCTACCCTAAAGGCAGTAAGAGGATATTCAGCTTCTCTCGGAAGCACACATATGCTTCCAGTCACCCACTGACACCGGCTGGCTCAGATGGCGGACCTGACAGAGTATTCATTGATGGCACTCCCTTTGAGATCTGTATCCTGTTCAGGAACAGAAACACACCTGTTCGGGTCAGTCCCTTTGTGGAGTTCCATGCAGTCATGGGTCACGGCTCTACAGCCAGTCTGCTTAAGCTCTACGACCTGCCTGGCATCCAGCTCGGTCGGCCTCTGCTGTCTAGGCGAGCTATAGCAGCTATGCCGACCTGCTCTCAGTTCTGTGCAGTATGCTGTACCAGTAAGCTGAAGCAGAAGCCCTGTGGACACCATGACCAGTTGAGATCAGTGGCCATACAGCCCGGCCAGAAGTGGGCTGCTGACTTGACAGGACCTATTACCCCAGCTGGCTACAATGGCCACCTGCGTACCGATGTCAGTTCATTGACTATGTCAGCAGATTCATATTTGTGTACACCTTCGTCCAGAAATCAGAATACTACACCTGTCTGGTTCACTTCTACGGCAGCTTACATGCAATGGGGTATGCACCACAGTCCATAATACTCCGTACAGACTGTGCTCCAGAGATGGGTGACCCCCAGTGTGTGGCTTTCTATCAAAAACACCGTATATTACACCAGAAGTCATCTCCTACAGTACATACAGACAACCCTCATGCAGAAAATGCCATTGGCAAGAAATCAGACATGGCTAAGGCATTACTTCTGGCAGCTGGCATGCCCGAGGACTACTGGCCTCTGGCTGCCACCCATGCTGGCTTCATATGGAATATCTCTACTCACAAGAACATCTCTACAACACCATTTCATCAGATCAGAGGCTATCACTATGGCTATGCTAAACTGAAGGCCTTCGGCCAGAATTGCTATGTCATTATGTCTCAGCAGCAGAGGAACTCCAGACAGCCTGGCATGTCTAGGAAGTCCCAGCGGGCGGCCTGGTCAGGTCGCCTTGTTGGTGTATCAGTCAGCTCTCTGGCATATAAGATCTTGGATACTGAGACTAATATGGTACACTATGTTGGCAAGCCTCACTGGATTCATAATCATCAGGACATGGGAGAGATATTGGGCTCCTTTCCAGACCCACATCAGGCAGAGCGGGAGTTTGATGCATCCTATGACAGACCACAGCCATTCAGTGACAGCTTTGACACAGCAGGCTCGAGGGTTCATGGTATTGGCTCTTTCTTTGACGGAGAGGAGTCACACGCATGTGTTCAGCTTATTCAGACAGATGGCACAGTTACCTGGACTATGGCAGTCAGATATGTATTACAGACATCAGATGGTCAACACTATCGGGACCTTCTACACTATCTGGACTGCTACAGAAAGCTAAATGGCATCAATGAACACTATCCTATCTGGACTATTGTGAAGGCTCGTCAGACAATCAGAGCACCTATCTACAGTGCAATTCTCATCTCCACCCACAGAGGCAACAGGAGACCCTACGGTGTCATCCTGGAACCCTGCACCGACGAGCCGGCTGGCTGGCACATTGATCTACCAGCCAACCTGATTATCTTTCCGTCCACACACTCAGCAGCTTACCTGCCCTTCTCTGACACCCTCAGCAGTGACCTCAGAGCAGAGTACATGTTTGGCAGTTTCAGCAGCATGGAGCAGTTTCTCTCTGATGCTCCTACCTCTACTATAACACATATGCTTGAGGTCTCGGCACCAGAGATTAAGCTACCTCACGGTGTCAGACAGGCCCTATCCTCACCACAGTCTGAAGACTGGCTGAAAGCTATGGATCAGGAGGTTGGTGATATGGTTAATCAGGAAAAGCTCAAGCTGGGGACACCTCCGGCTAATGCACAGTACCTTACTACACTATTTGTACTGTCTATGCCATTCAAACCTGACCCTACTGGTGCAGGCAAGCCCTATCAGATATTTAAAGCCCGTATGGCTGGTGACGGCAGCAGAACTACAGGCTACCTTCCGTGGGAGACCTCTTCAGCTACCCCAGAGATATCAGCTTTCAGACTGCTATTCATTTTTGCAGCTCTATTCCAGCTGGTGGTGTCACATCTGGATGTGTCTCAGGCCTTTATGCATGCTAAGCTTGAGTTCCCCGTGTGGATTCAGTTTCCCTCTGGCTATACCTTTAAGGGCTACAGCTATGCCCTGCTCTCATATGCGCTGTACGGCCTCAAGATTGCCGGCGCATCATGGCAGAGGATGGTTAAACAGTTTATGCTCAGTTTCAAATACATGGGACAATCATTCAGGCAGTCTACACATGATGCCTGTATCTATTACATCTACACGCCTACGGTTAAGGCTATGTGTGTGGTATATGTGGATGACTTTGGTATGGCCTGTTCCACGGCTCTTGAGAGGGCCTTCTGGACCGCTTTCAGAGCAACTTTTAAGGCCAAACACTTGGGTCCTATATCCTCTATCCTTCAGATGACAGTACAGCATGATGACCAGGGGGTGTACCTCAATCAGTCTCGACAGATTAAAGACCTTATGACAGCTAACAACATACCCGAGAGACCCTTCCGTACACCTATGGACTCTAAATTGGTGATATCAAAACCAGTAGACCCTGACCTCACTCTGGTAAAACCCTATCGGTCTATCCTTGGGTCCCTGCTCTGGCACAGCAGGACGTCACGGCCAGATATCTACTATGCAGTGATCTACCTGTCACAGTTTGTGGCCTGTCCCTCAGAGGACTCAATGAAGGCTCTTATCAGAATTGCACAGTATCTGGACTGCACGGCACACTACAGAATGGCCTTCTATTACCCTGAGAGGCCAGCACGGGTGCTCACACTGTTTGTGTACTCCGATGCTGACCTTGCCAGAGACCTGGAAAACTCAGCTAGATCATACTCTGGCATGGTGATATTCTTCTGTGGCATGATTCTACAGTATGGTACAGTCAGACAGACAATCACAGAAACATCTTCTACGGGTTCAGAATATGTTGCAGCATCTACTGCAGCTCAGCGGGTGGTGTCTCTCATGTTTATGCTGACAGAAATATTCGGCTATATACAACACCCTATTCAGGGACAGCCACCCTCTACTACTGGACTTGATTCTGAGATCACTGAGGCCGAGAGGGTCGCCATTGACATTGCATTCAGCTACCCTGGATTACAGCCGGGAACTCTCCTGACTAAACTCCTGGATTACACTACACCTACGGGTACAGGAGTCGGTGGTGTCAGGCCTGATGGCAAGTCAGTGACAGATGAGCTCGAGATTTATTCAGATTCAGACCGCAGGCCGGTGGACTATCAAAATATGAGAAGCACAGAGTACCTTCCAGCTTCAGCAACCTGCCCCAGATTGGAGCTTCCGGTTCCTCTCCTCCTGGATAATGATGCATGCAGGTCTATTGCTGAAAATATCCCACTATCCCAGAAGATCAAGCATGTTCTGGTCAGATTCCATATGCTCAGAGACTTTGTCAGACTGGGCTGGATCATATGCTGGAGGGTGCCTTCGGAGAAGAACTTGGCTGACCCCTACACCAAGCCAGTTCCTCCCACCAAGAACACCGTGCCCTACTTCAACATGCTCTTTGACAGCTACATGGATATGCAAAAGGCAGTGATTCAGGCTGCCAGATCTTTTGGATTTTCGACATGGAGGCCTACTCAGAAAGCAGCAGCATGATCTGACTGTGAGTACCCTCTGATTTGTCCTGTTTTGGGTTTTGTTTCTGACTGTGCTTTGCAGGTACTTTGTTGCAGGTACTTTATGATTTGGTTTTGAGAATATATGCAGAAAACAACCGACCGATAGAATGACAGTTAGCCTAGAGGTTTAGCAAGCATGCACAAGACCTGTTATGTGAATGTTGCATGCCGTACCTTGACTCCTACGACATTATGTACCCTTCGGGGACCCGTGACCGGCACCTGTCTCGTACGTGAGAGCCTCTGCCTCCACCCGCTGTGACCCTCCCTACATCTTCCCTTGTCTGTAAGTCTGACGGTGACGGGGTGACCTGGACCTGCCTTCGGGTACTCCTTGTCATATCCCTGACGAAGCATCCGGCTGCATGACACCGCGGTGTGCGGACCTTCAGGGCACAGCAGCATTCTATTCCCCCGGTGGAGGAGTGGCACTAGAGACAGGGAGCTGATAGGCCTGCCAGGACCGTGTGGACTTTGTCCAGCTTTTTGGGGTTTTCAGCCCTGGCAGGCATGATTGTGGTTCTTTCTGGTCTGGACTGGAGATTGGTATGAGTGTATTCATTCTGGTCTGCCCACCTCACTCGAGGTGGTGTGCTGGATTTGGCACGCCGACAGTGTCATCATCATCTGTGTCATCACCGATACGGTTCGACTACTATGACTTCTTCACTGTCATCAGCGCCATCTCCGATATCGACTTCGGTAGTCAGACAGTTCATAGCATCTGTCATTTCACATCTGACACCTTAGGGGCTGTCATCACATTCTTTCGGCGGAAGCTATAACACTTCGTATTATCTTGTGTATAGCTTCACAGTTTCTCGGTTGACATATGTGAGCGTTGCACTTGACTTGTAGTGCTTGACTGCGTGTTTGTTCTCACAGGTCCTTCAAAGGCGCAAGTGCAACTAAACTCGTTGAAGGATGTTCCAATACTCGTGACTCTGAATTTGCAATCATAGATTGGGCCCGTTTCACTTTGGCTACGGACTTTGGTTTCACACTCGAAGGCACCTAGGGGCTCATTTAGGGTCAATGCAACCAAGTGCACATGGTGCATAAGGACCAAATGTTTGCCCCTTCCTAAGATGTCACGAGGCAATTCCTCTTCTAAAAGTCTGAAAAACAATGTAGGAATGGAGTTCATAATGAAGGTTGAAGCTTGAATCGTGGATACACGGCAAACCCTAAAGATTTGGCTCTGCAGACGTAAAGTGTCTCAGTACAGACGTAAAGTGTCTCAGTGGCTGTGTGAAGCAAACCCTAAATTTGAAGGCCCCAAGAATGCAAACGTAAAGTGTCTCTCAGGCAGTGAGAGCCAAAGATCCGAGAAGAGATCCCCAAGAATACAGACGTAAAGTGTCTCTCAGTCAGTGAGAGTCAAAGAGCCGAGAAGAGATCCCCAAGAATGACAGACGTAAAGTGTCTCTCTGTCAGTCTAGCCGCCGTCAACCGTAAAAATGAGGAATGTGGGAGTATGAGTCCCACTTTGTAAGTCAGTTTGACTGACAATGACGTATGACAGATTTTACGGAAAAATAAAAACGAATGGCGGCCGAATTTATCGCTGCATTAAAAATGCTGGAAATGCCGGATTAAATCGCCGCGGAGCTCAGTAATTCAGAAAACCGACGAGCAGGCCAGATTCAGGATCGCGAGCTGTCGCGACCGTCGAGCGCTTAGGACGGGATGCTTAGGACGGGAGAACGGGTGCGTTATTTGAAGATCGCCAGCACAATCACTCCTAACTCAATGATCGAGACAATCTACAAATCCTAACAAGTAGCCTCCGCGCACTCCATGACCGTCACCCTCCGCTCCCCGCACTCCTCCTGCACCACCACCCCCACCCCCATGATACAGTGACACAGACACACAGTCACAGTAGCCAGAGGCCCAGAGCCCAGGGGCGCAGGCGAGAGGCCAGTCTGTTCGATCCTGCACCTCCGTACATCTTCATCACCATTGGTCAGTATATTCACCTTTCCTCGAGCATTTGAAAAAGTGTTTGACGACCTGCCTTTTAAATCGTAAACAACGTGCAAACCCCATCAACCCAACTCAAATTCTCAAAACCAGTTTCGAGTTACCAAACACTAAAAAATGGCCCCTCCCAAAAAGGCTGAAAAGACCCCTGCCAAGAAGACTGTCGCCAAGAAGACAGTTGACGGTAAAAAGAAGAAGTCCAAGAAATCTGTGGAATCCTACAAGATCTACATCTACAAGGTGCTCAAACAGGTGCACCCTGACACCGGTATCTCCAGCAAGGCTATGAGCATCATGAACTCGTTCATTAATGATATCTTCGAGAAAATTGCTGGTGAGTCTGCCAAGCTCGCGAGGTACAACAAGAAGCCGACCATTACCTCCCGCGAGATTCAGACTGGCGTCCGCCTCATTCTGCCCGGAGAGCTTGCGAAGCACGCTGTGTCTGAGGGCACGAAGGCGGTGACCAAGTTCACCAGCGCTTAAGCGTTCAATACTCCCTGTACCGTAAACATAATATCTGGTGTTATATGAACACCACCTTTCTATTGGTATTTTTCGGAGGTTCAAATCGTCGCTAGGCCTCTAGTGTTAAGCAGCCTCAGTATCGAGGTGTTGAGGTGGACAGGAGAACGGGCTGTGGCCTGCTGACGATGGCAGTCCGAGCGAGCCGAGGGGTGTGTTTTGCGCACACAACGCAGTGGCGCAGTCGTGGTGACCTCTGAAAAAAATACGCTGAGACCAGGCAGGGTAAGCAGTGGTTCCCTAATAACGGTCTTCACCCCGTTGAAAATTTCCCCCGCACTAGTTGTCCTCTCAAAACTTTGAGATACAATTTAGTTTGACCTGGACATTGCCGCTCCGAACCACTTTCAAGGAACAGCCGACATGGATAATAGTCTTCAGGATACGAGGATGGCCCCGATGAGTCCACGCAGATATCACCCTCTGCATGATACTTAATCTCGTGTCTTGCTGACATAGCGTAATCCATTATCCGGACAACTGAAAGTACAACGACGCTGCAAGGTATTGGGCAAAGATTGTATTCTTTCACCACTGACTAAGCCTAGAGATACCACCATTCACTCCGTACATCCCAAAGGATACACAAGCCAATTTCTGAGATTGTTTCTCTGCGAAGTTCTGATGTTCGACGCTTCGGAGGTTAAGTTCCTCGCTTAAGCCGTGTAGTAGTTAGATCTTCTGAACTTCCATGAGATGGTCGAAGTTGGTGCTTCGTGTTCCACAGCTACGGCTTCATTTCTTTGAGAAATGATCAAGCCTGCTTTGAACGCTCTTTTTCACCTGCCTCGATTTACTGTACTGCTCCATGGCAATAAGTACTTTACCATATCGAACCACATCTTCGTGAGTCTGGCGTTGTATTGCGGTCACAACCATGACCCTGTATCGATGTTGAAGACATCACACTTTATCGGTGTCACACTTACAATATGCCAATGTATTGCTAACACAACACCAAACGTGAAACCACTACTGTGTGGACGATAGGTCAAATGTCCCTATTCGTATACGAGCTTCGATATTGCCGAAGAAATTTGGGCACAACGTGTATGGCAAGCATACGGTACTGCCCTTTTGTACACATGTACCTGACTTTCAACATTTCCATAGTACGGTTTTGCGCGCATCAATGCTTTGTTTATGCTCTGAACGCTCCACACACCCTTTTTGAACCTGGCCCAGGCTCAGAAAATACAATGATCAAGCTTTCGCTGCTTCTACATATTCACACTTTAAAATTACCACGCAATTACAATGTTCCGTTAATACCTTCATGATTGAAGGACGCGAGTAATGAGTGCATATCATCGCCACATCAGAACATGCGATATTGTAAGATGTTTGGCGTAGTCGTATAAGCAATACTTATGTCCATTATAGCGACGCCACTATTATCTAAATTGAAAACACGTTCCCGGGGCAACTCTTCTGTATGCCAGCAACGATTCGCTAACCAAAGCTTGCTATTTCCAAGAACGATGATGCCATTTTGCCTCCGGTATAATTGTTTTCCGAACCATCAATGCTATTTCGTTACTTCCGGTAGCGCCTCACTCGGGCAACACAACACTCGAGCATCCATTGGTGGTGGGCCCTAGGGAAACACCAGGACGGTATCAACCACAACGCGCGCGGGGGGAATTCAATAAATACTCTGACGAGCAAATTATGAGACAACCTGACCCCGACAGACGACACCATATGGGCACGCACATACGCCGTTCATCCAAACGAGATATACGGTACCGTACGCGTCGCGAAGTTGGCTCCATGGATCTAAACTACTCCTAGCAAATAATTCACATATGTAACATGCAATTACGGAATGGACAACACTTCTTGAGACGTTGGTTGTATGCTAACGGAATAAATCTGGCCGTCGTGACTGCCCACCACTAAAGAAAACTAGCAAGCGAGGAACGTCACTATGACCGCATACGATTATATGACACCCTAATCGTGTAAAAATACATTCGGTCGTGTGAATATTCGAGAAGAGAATCTTTCGCTAAATCGCATCATATAGATAAAAAAGCCTTACTTGATGCCCACCCATCCAGAATAAGGGACAACCAATAGTAGGCAGCGAGTGAAACAATGAACCTTCAACTCCAGCAATGTCCGCCCATCCAAACTATAATGGAACCAATGGTTGGCAGCGAATATTGAAATGAACCGTCAATGTCAGTTATACGCCATCTGATACTTGATGCACGAGACTCAATGCTTCTCGGAGCAACGTGCTTATCCTACATAACGACTTCGTTGCTCCTAAAAGTAAAATCACCATATACCTACTCGTTCCTAGGAAAGTTATTCTTTGCTCCGCCACAAAAAACCTTTTGCTGCACAAAACAATGGCTGACCTGTTGAATTCCCCATCGGGATGAATGAAATCTGTGAATCCACTGATCATCCTTATCACATTACCATGGAATTAAAATCCACGGTGCAGGTGTGAAGGAGGTAACACAATGATGCAAGGTTGTTACAACTAAACGTCGCAGCGTGTGGAGTACTATCGAAGCCTGACGCATATGGCCTCCTTCGAGGAAGAGGTGTGAGGTCAGGATACTGTATTTGTGTGCCTCCTCGCCAACCCCATTTCGATGTCGATGTTAAGTGCTCCACGGCCAAAGGAGAACAACACATTAGAAGAATATCTATAAAATAGTTTGACTGTTTGGTTTTGGGATACCTTAGCTGGGTCATCGATGCACAATGCGCATTCATTACAATGTACTCAAAATACGAAAATATGCACACCATTTGAAATAGAGGTCGTTGCATAGTTACTTTTTGACGGAGCGGAATCCATCCTTCACCAGCTATTAGCAGCCTTGTACCAAACACAAATAACGTACAGCTCAATTCTACAGCTCAACCATGCTGCATGATGTGGGTAGTTCCATATTGCCACTATCTGAATACGGCAGCAGCCCTGCCCCCGGACCTTGCAGCAAATGTGCTGTTCCAAGATTTGGAACGTTATTACCCAAATTGTGCCTGCAGCACATTCACACACCCATACAGGCCTGCCATTTTATTTTCAAGCCCTAAAACCAAATCCATATGTAAGTTTCCCTACAATCGTATGTGGACACACGTCAGGGGACCGTCAGCGCCAGCGTCCAGTGTGCAGTTGCCCATTACAGGGCTGTGTGCAGGGCAGGCGTACCTTCTCCTTGTGATGGATTGCCCCAGCACGGGTGATGCCCCAGGACGATTCCCAGGGCTCATGGCCCGTGTGGGCTGCTGGTGTGGCACTAGCATCACCTGCAATAACCCTCCGGTACTTAGCGCAGCGCACAAAACTGCGAGCAAAGCTTTTGCCCTGAACGCGGGGCTAGCCTTTGATGGAGCAGCAGGCACGTGGAAGCCGCATTGATGGCAACAAAACGGAAACTGGAAATTTGTCCGATTCTTTGGCGAGCGGTCGACGGCAAGATGACACCAGCCATTGGTACGATAAATGTGCAGAAACACGCCTCCGCAATGCATCTGGAAGCCTCCGCATCAAACATCTCTCGCGCACCTCGCATGCACGACTGAGCGCACCTTGTTCGTGACGGTACTGAGGTGGCTGGCGTGGGTCTTGGTCTGCGGAGTACGCGGCCGCGAGTGCGCTGTCTGCGGAGGCAGGGAGGCCTTGTGTGTCGTCGGTGAGGACATCCCTCGAGGTGTTGAATGTGCAGTGAATGGACGCGCGTATGAGTTCTGCGGCGTCAGGGCGCGTGAGTTTGGCGCGGAGCTGGCATCAAGGACGGGCATCCCCTGCTTTCCCCCCGGGGACACGGGGATGTCGAAACTTCGCCGCGGCTGGCCCACGCGCACCGCACCCCCAGCTGGCGTCAGCCACCATTTGTGCAGACTCGTGCTTCCCCAGGAGAGAGGGAGGTCCGAAGTTGGTGGCACCACGGGGTATATACAGCCAAATGCATCAACACATGGGGAAGGGACTTCTGCATCCCTCCGTCCTCTGTGTTTCTCGCACCCATCTTCCGCATCAATCAAACCTGCCACCCATGTCCGGCCCTCTGTTGCGCCCCTTGTGTGCGAGCTGGCACTCAATTCGTCCGGAGGCCATCGAGACGAGCCAAATTCGATCACCGAGATGATCCGCGCCAGCAGACCAATGACCGTGGGGGATCCAGTGACCAGGATCTTTGGAAACAGGTCTGGTGCATCTCCCAGCAACCGTAATCGTTCACCAGAGCGAATCACCTTGGAATCGAATCCCACATTCAAGTTCCAGCGCTGCCTTGCTGAAGGCTGGGAGCGGAGGACACCGATGATCTCCCAAAGCCTCGGGGGGAATCTGACGCACCAAATGCATTGGTGTGGATGCCAGTCTAGCTACTACTCCAGGCAATCGAAGCCTCTTCAGTCAAACATTCAAAGATAGCGAGACGTTTCTGAAATGCTGTGGTGAACCACCTATTCAGGATCATGAAACCCAGGTATCAGAATCGCCACTTGCGCCCGGGTGAATGCATTGGTGCCATAAGGGTCAAGGCAGAGAGCAAGACGCCAGAGCATGTGAAAGCTCTCACCGGTTGATTGACGATTACCGCCGTGGGGGAAGCAGCAGAAACATTGCTGGACTCTTGTGCTGGAGCTCCTGCAGAGGCCCGCTCAGCTTCAATGAATCCACGTGGCAGGATAAAAAGAACTGGGCGCAGCACAATAGATGGGAGCCTCCTCGAATCTATACTTGCACTGCCTGATCTGACATTGATGAGTGGAGCACGCGCTGTACATAATGGACGCATACCGACAGGGGGAAGGGAGGCGAGCAGGAAGGGGATGGGATGCACCAGCAGGAGCGCCGAGGATGCCCGGTTTCGATCTGCGCTGCTGATTGTAGATGCGGCCGTACTTCTCGCGCGAGCTCTTGGCAAAGTGGGAGAAGGCTTGGTACAGATTCTTCGGGTTAAAGACACTCATCGAGCTCCCTGAAGAGAGGTCCGAATTGTCCGCCCTCTTATCTACTTAGACCTCCCCCATCACTTGCACAGCCAGTCCTGGACGGCAGCTCGAGTCATCCGCATGACAAACTTTCACTGTGAGTCGTTAGATCACTTGCACCGCCAGTCCTGGA